>CATNEM010000254.1:100000-146313 GCA_950096795.1 Macrostomum cliftonense | reverse complement strand
TAGCTAACCATGAATTAATGTAGCTTAAGAATTTCCCCAAATTCTAGCTGCGATGCGCAAGCCATACCAAAACTGATCTAAATCCTATAGCTCCTCTGTATATTTTTTGCTTTGTTAAATAGTGGAGAAGATACAGTAAATAATTTTCTAGATGAAGATGTTCGTGAGATGCCTGACTGACTACCTGACTGAAATGTCGGCTGGCAAACTGTCCGACGGCAAATGTCGGCTGGCTAAGGGCAGGCTTGCTCATCGGGGTATCCCGGCGGCGACAAGCTACTAATTAGTATAAAGTCCAAAAAACCTTTTTACTTACATTTTAGGAGAATCGCCTAAAATCGTGGAGATTTCGGCAAGGCGGTATCCCGACAAATAAATTTAGCCGGTGGGTGACAACCGATCTTCTTTGATCAGTTCACTTCACCGAGTTTCAAGACATTCAATTCAGTGTCGCACTTTTTAACGATTATTTATTTTGACGGCAAAAAAGTGGCCGGTTTGGACCTAAAAATCTGTTATGGCTTTAATTAATCAATTATTTTATTTCCAGACCCTAGTCGCGTGAGTATCGTTATTGGCAGTTGAATGAAATTTCCTCGGCTCAAATTTCCAGTTTCAAATTTCAAATTCTCAAAGTTTTAATTGCTAGTCATAGACCTAGTTGACGAAAAATTTGATGACTATTCCAGGATCTTCAGCTAACCCTCTTCACTTTCAAAACCCAGTCGTTTCATTTCCTTGCTATTCAGCGGCGATTTTGTTTAAATACATGATTAGCGAGTGTCAAATAAAGTCGGATAATTTAAGGTTGACTTCCAACATCGTACGAGTGTGACGAATTCGCAGGCGTAACAACGGAGGGACCACACAGACCGACGACAACCAGCGCAAAATTTAAATAGAAAAGTTTGAGAGAATATATGTTTGAAATCTGATTTATAACAAAATATTGAGCAAAATTATTGAGTGAAAATATCTATAAAATCTATAAAATACACTTAATAATTTCATTATCTATTGTTTTGATTATTTGGAAAATAAAACTAAACGTTGAACGATTGCGAAAGCTGAAATCCAAATCGTCACACGAGTGTACGGTCGTGAGCTACTAACTACTTTTCCTAATGTGCGCAAAATTTTTAGAACTAGCCCAGATAATACCATACTTTCAGTTATTGCTAAATACTGAAAAAATAGGCTATAAAGTTAATAGTTCGCACTTAACTTTTAATAATATCCTTGAAAATAATAATAGGGACTAATTGATAGCTAGTTTTACCCAAATTGCTAGCCATATACTAGGTTCCACCATAACAAGTAAAACTAATTTATTCAAGAATTATAACTTAAAAGTTGACAATAAACAAGTATTAGGTAACAATAAACTAATAATGAACCTGTAGTGTAAATGACTAATAATGAACCTGTAGTTTAGTATAGTTAAATTTAAAATGCATACATAAGAATAACAAATAACTAAGCTAACTAAAGTATAAGGTAAGGTATAATTCCTTAGCTAAGTATCTTTATTCCACTCCAACGCCTTACCTAGGTCTATAAGTATTTTTATTACAAAGTTGCTTAGGAATGCATAGAAAATGGGTAATGTATTAGTAGTCATATGTTTTTAATCCTAATAGCTATAATAATGTTTTTATAGCATGTAATGGTTTCCCGATTGATATTCAGATTGATATTCGAAATCCGAAATTTTTTTAAAAATAAACAAACCTCTATACCTTAAACTTTACATTCTCCATAGAGCAGTCGAGATGTGAACTTGAGTCGAATTTCCAGTCAAACGGATGTACAGGACCGGAGATAATCACCTGAAAGTGGTGCTCGCTATCTCCGTAGTGTACTTCCTAGGGCTATATCCATATTCGCCGGAGAGCTACTTAAACTAAAGCTACAGAGCTGAAACTTTATATTCTCCATAGAGCAGTCGAGATGTGAACTTGAGTCGAATTTCCAGTCAAACGGATGTACAGGACCGGAGATAATCACCTGAAAGGGGTGCTCGCTATCTCCGTAGTGTATTTCCTAGGGCTATATCCATATTCGCCGGAGAGCTACTTAAACTAAAGCTACCGAGCTGAAACTTTTTATTCTCCATAGAGCAGTCGAGATGTGAACTTGAGTCGAATTTCCAGTCAAACGGATGTACAGGACCGGAGATAATCACCTGAAAGGTGTGCTCGCTATCTCCGTAGTGTATTTCCTAGGGCTATATCCATATTCGCCGGAGAGCTACTTAAACTAAAGCTACAGAGCTGAAACTTTATATTCTCCATGGAGCAGTCGAGATGTGAACTTGAGTCGAATTTCCAGTCAAACGGATGTACAGGACCGGAGATAATCACCTGAAAGTGGTGCTCGCTATCTCCGTAGTGTATTTCCTAGGGCTATATCCATATTCGCCGGAGAGCTACTTAAACTAAAGCTACAGAGCTGAAACTTTATATTCTCCATAGAGCAGTCGAGATGTGAACTTGAGTCGAATTTCCAGTCAAACGGATGTACAGGACCGGAGATAATCACCTGAAAGTGGTGCTCGCTATCTCCGTAGTGTATTTCCTAGGGCTATATCCATATTCGCCGGAGAGCTATTCTCCATGGAGAATATAAAGTTTCAGCTCTGTAGCTTTAGTTTAAGTAGCTCTCCGGCGAATATGGATATAGCCCTGGGAAATACACTACGGAGATAGCGAGCACCACTTTCAGGTGATTATCTCCTGTCCTGTACTTCCGTTTGACTGGAAATTCGACTCAAGTTCACATCTCGACTGCTCCATGGAGAATATAAAGTTTCAGCTCTGTAGCTTTAGTTTAAGTAGCTCTCCGGCGAATATGGATATAGCCCTGGGAAATACACTACGGAGATAGCGAGCACCACTTTCAGGTGATTATCTCCTGTCCTGTACTTCCGTTTGACTGGAAATTCGACTCAAGTTCACATCTCGACTGCTCCATGGAGAATATAAAGTTTCAGCTCTATAGCTTTAGTTTAAGTAGCTCTCCGGCGAATATGGATATAGCCCTGGGAAATACACTACGGAGATAGCGAGCACCCCTTTCAGGTGATTATCTCCGGTCCTGTACATCCGTTTGACTGGAAATTCGACTCAAGTTCACATCTCGACTGCTCCATGGAGAATATAAAGTTTCAGCTCTATAGCTTTAGTTTAAGTAGCTCTCCGGCGAATATGGATATAGCCCTGGGAAATACACTACGGAGATAGCGAGCACCACTTTCAGGTGATTATCTCCGGTCCTGTACATCCGTTTGACTGGAAATTCGACTCAAGTTCACATCTCGACTGCTCCATGGAGAATATAAAGTTTCGCTCTATAGCTTTAGTTTAAGTAGCTCTCCGGCGAATATGGATATAGCCCTGGGAAATACACTACGGAGATAGCGAGCACCACTTTCAGGTGATTATCTCCGGTCCCTGTACATCCGTTTGACTGGAAATTCGACTCAAGTTCACATCTCGACTGCTCCATGGAGAATATAAAGTTTCAGCTCTGTAGCTTTAGTTTAAGTAGCTCTCCGGCGAATATGGATATAGCCCTGGGAAATACACTACGGAGATAGCGAGCACCACTTTCAGGTGATTATCTCCTGTCCTGTACTTCTGTTTGACTGGAAATTCGACTCAAGTTCACATCTCGACTGCTCCATGGAGAATACAAAGTTTCAGCTCTGTAGCTTTAGTTTAAGTAGCTCTCCGGCGAATATGGATATAGCCCTGGGAAATACACTACGGAGATAGCGAGCACCACTTTCAGGTGATTATCTCCTGTCCTGTACTTCCGTTTGACTGGAAATTCGACTCAAGTTCACATCTCGACTGCTCTATGGAGAATATAAAGTTTCAGCTCTGTAGCTTTAGTTTAAGTAGCTCTCCGGCGAATATGGATATAGCCCTGGGAAATACACTACGGAGATAGCGAGCACCACTTTCAGGTGATTATCTCCGGTCCTGTACATCCGTTTGACTGGAAATTCGACCCAAGTTCACATCTCGACTGCTCCATGGAGAATATAAAGTTTCAGCTCTGTAGCTTTAGTTTAAGTAGCTCTCCGGCGAATATGGATATAGCCCTAGGAAATACACTACGGAGATAGCGAGCACCACTTTCAGGTGATTATCTCCGGTCCTGTATATCCGTTTGACTGGAAATTCTACCCAAGTTAACTCGACTGCTCTATGGAGAATGTAAAGTTTAAGGTATAGAGGTTTGTTGATTTTGGAAAAAATTTCGGATTTCGAATATTAATCTGAATACGAGCGTATCAATCGGGAAACCATTACATTTTTATAGCTACCAGATTTTATTTATAAACAAAGTTTTCAATATTTTTTGCCTTCTTTTAATTTTGGCAGGTTATGGAGTCATGGACCCATGTCAAAAGTATTCCCCTAATACTACAGGCCTAGGTTATATGATAAAATGGCCATATGACCCATATTGCGGAGGGGGGTATACGCTAGAAATTTCTTGTGTACATTTGCTTCAAACAAGGGTTTGGCGTACACTTTTGAGAAATTGGTGTACAAATTTTCAGATTTAATTTTTTATGTAGGCAAAGTTCTTGTGACCTTTTTTGGGTCCTGTGGCGTACATTTTTGGCTCTTTGGCATACATTTTTTATTTTTCTGTATTTCTTTCCGGCATACACTGACAACCATCTGCAATATGGCATATGACCCTATTGCAACCAAGGTCCAAAATGTACCAGACTCCTTAGCAATTAGCCAAAAATGTGCCAGATCACATAGGAAAGTGTGCCAAGTGTGCCAACCATAAAAAGGTCATTCAGTTTAGTTTAGTGATGAACCCTCAAAATGAGCCCTTAGAAGTCTACTCTAGGTGACCACCAAAATTGAAAAATAAAGCAAAAGATATAGCCATTGTGAATACTTTCACTAGCAAGGTACCAGGCCATGGACAATTCATGGCTGACATACCAGCATGCTAGCCATATGTGCGCAATAGTTGGCCAAGTCGGCCAATCCAGTTGACTGATTTAGTGGCTAACCTAGGTAAGTTGCAAAATTGCCAATAAAAGTTGCAAAATCACCTATGTAAGTTGCTAAATTGGCTATGTAATTCACAAAATTGCAGATGAAAGTTGAAAAATTGCCTATGTAAGTCACAAAATTGGTAAAAATTTAGGGGATAAGTTATATAATGGGTGGTAGAAGTGTCAAATTTGGAAGAGAATAGTAAAAAAATGTAGCAAGTAGGCAAGTTATGGGTAAGATATGAATCGCGAGACCTTTTTTTTGGTCCTTCAAACTTTGAGCCCAAGTAAGTCACAAATTTTTTTGCAACTAAGTTGCACTGGCCAACCAAATTTTCCAAGTTGTGCATGTATGATGCTAGCCATATTTTGAAATGTGCCAGATACTATCCGAAAAAATGAGCCTTGGCTGCAATGGGGCCACATGATAGCTACAATGGCCAATAATATAATGGCCACAACAACAAAATGGCCACAACTAAATAGCTAGCCACAAAGACAAAACAGCCATATAACAGAATGGCCACAATAAAAAAGTCACATTCGTTTGATATTTTTGTTTGTCTATGACCCACAAATTATGAGTATAATTATATTTATAGACTAGGCCTATTTACTTAATATGTTACTTTTAGTAGAGTA
This sequence comes from Macrostomum cliftonense, assembly GCA_950096795.1. NCBI lineage: Eukaryota > Metazoa > Platyhelminthes > Macrostomidae > Macrostomum > Macrostomum cliftonense. The sequence goes on along the minus strand of CATNEM010000254.1, from coordinate 140,639 downwards.
GGTTGCATTTGTATGAATTAGGCTAGCTAGCTCAGCTCTGTGTTATTATCCATAGTCTGGAAGATGTCACTTTCAGGGGGACTTTTTGGCATAAATTAGGATTTTTTTATTTGGTTAGCATATGGTCTGGTATAAATATACCCTAATAGGTTGTGGCATAAGACTGTACTGATATAAATTCTTCAATGATGGTTGCTTATGTAATCATTCTATTTGTATCAAGTTTGATTTTTTAAAATAGGAGATGATAAATTTCTTTTTTGTTTGATTTTGTCAATCAAATTACCAGTATTTTAATTATCATAATAAATTTATTCATTGGACATACAAATTGACATATTTTAAATGTTGACAAATTTTGAATTTTTTCAATTTTATTTTCAATAATTAGACTACATCAGCAATAAACATTGTTATTATCTATTAATCTTACTTCTTTTTTATTGACTTGACTTAACTGATTATTATTGCTCTTTATTGACAAATATGACTTCATAAACTCTAACTCAATAATTTCCACATATAAGTTTTTGGTTGTTTCTGTTGGCAAAAGCCTGGCATAAATTATGAAATTGTATGATTTTTTGCCCAGCACAAGCCCCAGCATAATCCAGACTATCATAGCTTATCAGGGGTCCATGGTCATGGTCACTTTTTGTGCCAAGTCCTCAAATGCATCAACTATCAGTGTTGCCACAAACCCAAAAATTTTTGGGCACAATAATTGCTAAGCAACATTCTTTTGTTTGGATGAATTTTCTGGGTTTAAGTGGCAACACTGATGGCTATGTAGTGCATGAAGTAACTAGTCTGTAATTATGATCATGTTCATAATTTGTGGGTCACAGACAAACAAAAATATGAAAAAGAATCCATTCTATTGTGTGGCCATTTTGTCATTGTGGCTATTCTGTTGTATAACCTGACAAGGCATAGAATAATTTGTTGGATGGGATTGGACATGAAAAAATTCCAAATGTTGGGACCTGGGATTTGTTAGGATTGGGAGTCGGGATTTGCATTTGCCATTTAGTAGCTGCCCGTACCTAGCTAGAATGTATAAAATTGTATATACTTAATATAGACTGCACTTAGCAGATGGCCGAGTGCATATTGTGCAGAGCTCAAAAGGATACTACCTAAAAAATATCAGAATGCAGTTTTACAACTGTTGGTAATCTGAAATAGATAAATTTGTGTATTTTCACTTCATTTTAATTTTATTCAATATATTTCATTACCAACTGGCACCTTTATCTCTTTTTTTCTTCAATTTTAAAACTTCTTGAATTGGTGAATTCTGATACTCACTTCCAACTTAGTTGGGAATCAAAAAAATCCTCAGGTCCCAATATAGTCGGGATTGGAATTGGGATACCAATTAGTCTCTATCCCCTAATTTACATAAATGGATCTGTGTGATGTATTAAATATATTGTAACTATGTCTATATATGGTCTTTGCTTGGCTTCTGGAATCAGAAACAAATTCTGATTCCTGATTCTAAGAATACCTTCAAGGAGATCTTATATATAGATCTTATTAAGATGTGCAATTAGGTCTAAAAATTTACCCTCCTAGCAATTTGCTAGCTAATATTTACTTATTAGATATTTGCAAGGCAATATTTGCTAGCCAATATTATCTATGCATTTTGGCTAGAAAGACATTTTCTAATGGATTCTGCTTGGTAAAATTTACTAGCCAATATTTTCAATAGGAAATTTGTCTAAATGACATTTGCTATTATGTTGAAATTGCATCAAGACTCGCTATGCATTTTTTGGCTTTTACTTTGCGCTGTTATAAGCCCAAATTAAAAACTGCATGGCTGAAAATTTCTGTGCACTTCCCGCAGTCAAACGGCCTGTAGTTGCCATGGAAACTGTGCTAGAGCTGCAACGCCGATTGCACGAGGAGCGGGAGCGCCTGTTAAACGAAATTTGTCGGGAGAAAAAATTTCAGCCGCGCACCCACCGAGAGCGGGTGAATAGCGATCACCGGTTGAAGGCTATGCTTGACCGGCACAAGGAAGCCAGCAGACAGCTCAAGGAGCTCTACGAAGACAAGGACGGACTTCGAAAAGCCGATATTCAAGCGCTCAGCGGGCCAAACGAGTTTTCTGAACTTAACGAGCGAGTTCAGGTGTGAACTTGTGAAGTTCAAATATTTATGCCGAATGACCTTCGCGTAGTCATTTTGGTCTTTCGCTGTTAAATCCCTTTTTGCATGTTTTAGTTGATTTGGGTATCTCAGACTCAGGGCAGGCAGATTTCAGTATCTCAGACTCCGGGCAGGCAGATTTCAGTATCTCAGACTCCGGGCAGGCAGATTTCAGTATCTCAGACTCCGGGCAGGCAGATTTCAGTATCTCAGACTCCGGGCAGGCAGATTTCAGTATCTCAGACTCCGGGCAGGCAGATTTCAGTATCTCACACTCTGGGCAGGCAGATTTCAGTATCTCAGACTCCGGGCAGGCAGATTTCAGTATCTCAGACTCTGGGCAGGCAGATTTCAGTATCTCACACTCCGGGCAGGCAGATTTCAGTATCTCAGACTCCGGGCAGGCAGATTTCAGTATCTCAGACTCCGGGCAGGCAGATTTCAGTATCTCAGACTCCGGGCAGGCAGATTTCAGTGTCTCAGACTCCGGGCAGGCAGATTTCAGTATCTCAGACTCCGGGCAGGCAGATTTCAGTATCTCAGACTCAGGGCAGGCAGATTTCAGTATCTCAGACTCCGGGCAGGCAGATTTCAGTATCTCAGACTCCGGGCAGGCAGATTTCAGTATCTCACACTCCGGGCAGGCAGATTTCAGTATCTCAGACTCCGGGCAGGCAGATTTCAGTATCTCAGACTCCGGGCAGGCAGATTTCAGTATCTCACACTCCGGGCAGGCATAGTATTCTCACTGTTCTAACAATTTTGTCAGTATTTGCAATATTCACTACTCATTTTGCTAATGAGTAGCTATTAAAGATCATGACTGATAAATAAAGTGAATTTACTTTAATTAGGCAATCCGCGAGCACCACCGCCGCCGGCCGGACGAAGTTACCGCCCCGCTCTCCGCGGAATTCGATCGCTACGTGAGCATCAGGGAGAATCCGGACGAGGCCGGGGCGCAGACCGTGGAATTCACCGACGAGGAGGGCTACGGACGCTACCTGGACTTGCACCTGTGCCACGATCGCTACTTGAACTTGAAGGGCGTCGATCGGATTGACTACGCCACTTACCTGTCCATGTTCGACCGCCTATTCGACGTACCGCGCGAGCGCAAAGCCTCCGCCGCTTATAAACAATACGCCCAGCAGCTGCTCGCCTACCTGGCCGATTTTTGTCGCCGGGCCCGTCCGATGCTCGATCTGGACGCCGAATTTGCCGCCGCCGAGGCTGCGCTAGAGCGGCAATGGCCGGTTGGCGAGTTCCCCGGCTGGCCGAAGGAGGCGGCCTCGGCTATGGCCCACTCCGGCGCCCACCTGGACCTGGCCGCGTTCTCCCGCTGGGAGGAGCTGGCCTCGCTCGGCCTGGACAGGCTGAAATCCGCCCTGACCGCGCTCGGCTTGAAGTGCGGCGGCACGCTGGAGGAGCGGGCCAAACGGCTCTGGTCTACAAAGGGCCGCCGGCTGGCCGACCTGGAGCCCGGCCTGTTTGCGAAGCGGCCGGCGGCTGGGGCCGCTGGTGGGCCGCCCGGCCATCACCATCATCAGCAGCAGCGGACTGAGGCGCAGCGCGAGGTGGCCGCTATTGAAGCCCGAGTTTATCGACTGTGCGAACTGCTTAGCGAGGAGCGCGCCGCCACTAGGGAGAAGGCTGTGCGTAAGCAGGCGCGCGCCGATTACAAGGTAAAAATTATGTAACTAGGCTGCTTTGCCCTCTTTAAGGCTTGCCCGAGATTGAGCCCCGCTGCCCTCCCTGATCCCAGATTGAGCCCCGCTGCCCTCCCTGATCCCAGATTGAGCCCCGCTGCCCTCCCTGATCCCAGATTGAGCCCCGCTGCACTCATTGATCCCTGCGCCCTAACCCTCTCTCTCCTCAATCTTTCTTTCACCACTCTACATTCCTGCCCTGACTTCTCGAACCGCGCAGGCCGAAGACTCCGACGAGGAGGACATCGAGATGATGACGCCCGCCGGACGGGGCGGCCTCGACCAGCAGGACGACGACGACCAAGACGAGGACGATGTGCCGTACAACCCGAAGAATCTGCCGCTAGGCTGGGACGGCAAGCCGATTCCGTACTGGCTGTACAAGCTGCACGGCCTCAATCTGTACTACACGTGCGAGATTTGCGGCAATCACACTTACCGCGGCCCCAAAGCTTTTCAACGCCATTTCGCTGAATGGCGCCACGCCCACGGCATGCGCTGCCTCGGCATCCCCAACACCGCCCACTTCGCCAATGTGACCAGCATTGAGGACGCCATCGCCCTGTGGCAGCGGCTGCGCACCCAGAAGGAGCAGGAGCGCTGGCGGCCCGACGCCGAAGAAGAATTCGAAGACTCAATGGGAAATGTTGTCACTAAGAAGGTGTATGATGATCTCAAGCGGCAGGGTCTGCTTTGAGAAGTCTTTTGAATTACGAAGGAGGAAGTTTTCGGCAGTTTATTCGAGTAGGCAGTCAAGTTAGTTAGTCAACTTTGATAAATGATTTAATATAATTATGACTTGCTTTGCATATTACTTTGTATGCATTCTCATTTACGCTGGTTTTGCTACTAATAGTAGCACACGGGCGTATTTGTTGTAAAAAGTGGTAATTTGAACCGTATGCTTTTCTTATCTTATTAAACTGTGCACGCCAAGCCGTGCGTGTTGCTATCATTAATTTGTCAGGCAATTTCTCTGTGTCTTTAAATCTGATTTGACTCTGTTGTTACTTACTGACTCCCGTGTTGGAAGTTTAGCAGTTAAGAAGTTTAGCCTGTCTTTTCTATTCCAAATGGCCTGCAGAGATGGCTGTGCTTAACTGAGTACCGACCGATAGACTATTAATCTCGTATTTTAATAGGCGCTAACATTTAGAGATTAAACAAATCTGCCCTAATAAGCTAATCCGATAAGCAATCTTTTTCGCCAACAAATCCTGTGTAAAGATAGTAAGTAGATGTACTTTTAGATTGTCCGCGGCGCTCAGTAGTAAGCCGTCAGCCGCCTGAGTGGCCTGACATTTCGGCAGGATTTGATGATCAAGTTTCAACAGGGGATGCAGTGAGGAATGCCATTGGATGAAGGAGCATGCATACTGGCTGCGCTGCTGCGTCAGATTGCTATTTTTTTCTCCCGATCTGTCAGTTCAGCTCGGCTGATGGAGCACTCCCGAGGCAAATTAATACTTGCGCAGACTGCTGTAAAGCTACGGAAACAGATTTTTAATGCATCGAAATGCCATGAATAAACCGTTGCAGTTTATATACTGTAGGCGTACCTGGCGATTATTCAGGCTGGTAGTGCGCCCAGCCCTTTGCGGATATTCGGGCTTCAGCTGCCAAACAGCATTCCAGATCCTCGGGTAGGTTAGCCTGCGATCCTGCTTTATCAGGATTCCTTGATTCCGGATCTTCAGTTTGACCAACACATCCCGGATCTTCAGTTAGACCGGCACATCCCGGATCTTCAGTTTGACCAACACATCCCGGATCTTCAGTTACACCAACACATCCCGGATCTTCAGTTTGACCAACACATCCCGGATCTTCAGTTACACCAGCACATCCCGGATCTTCAGTTAGACCAGCACATCCCGGATCTTCAGTTACACCAACACATCCCGGATCTTCAGTTTGACCAACACATTCCAGATCTTCAGTTAGACCAACACATCCCGGATCTTCAGTTTGACCAACACATCCCGGATCTTCAGTTTGACCAACACATCCCGGATCTTCAGTTAGACCAACACATCCCGGATCTTCAGTTAGACCAGCACATCCCGGATCTTCAGTTAGACCAACACATTCCAGATCTTCAGTTACACCAACACATCCCGGATCTTCAGTTAGACCAACACATTCCGGATCTTCAGTTAGACCAACACATCCCGGATCTTCAGTTAGACCAGCACATCCCGGATCTTCAGTTAGACCAACACATCCCGGATCTTCAGTTAGACCAACACATCCCGGATCTTCAGGCATGGCCAAGACGTCCTAAATCTTTCTGTAGTTTAATATCCAGATTCCAGAATCTTTAGTTAATCCGTGTCTTTATTCTGGATCTTTATTCTGTATTTTAGCTAATTTCAAACTGGCATCGTGTTGCCGCAAAATAACATTCTGCGGTAAGTCACGGCATCTCGGATCTTCAGGTTGGCAAGCTGCCAGCGCCACTCAACCAGATCCCCATACAATCAAGCGCAAGTGATAACCCTAATCCCGGTTTAATACTTAAACCCTAAGTGATAACTACAGTGCTCTGGCTATTTTTTTACAAGCAGTAGCTCAATTTCAAACTAAGCTGTTTGGATTTACATCTATCAGTATGAACAATCTACTGTTGCTTTGCAACCATCGAATAAAAATTTACGAGTGTTCCGAACTGCAATGAATTTCCCGAGAGGAAATTAGAAATTTGCCGGATTAAAATAAGCACCGGAAGAGAATGCACAGTATGCCGTTCGCTATGTTAAGGTTTTATTCAAACATATTTCCTCGAAAATCGATTGCTCCCTAGATAAAATACTGAGAGCCGAATTACACAGACAGGGACTTCTAAAAAAGGATCCATGGACTGGAGACGTGCGCTATCCATTCTGCGCTAGGATGAAGTCGTAGCTGGAGCCTGGCTCGCGGTCCCAAATTTTTCGGTTGACAACTGGCTTTGATGATTTGGGAATGCAGATGAATGTTTGACAGAGAGACAGGAAAAATGTTTTTTTTAATTTTAGTATAGTTTCAAGCAAAGACTGCTGGACTGTAATAGACAGCAGTTTAGTACTATAGTAGTCCTTGAACCCGAGTAGTCCATACAATTTCAACGTACAAATGTAACGTTCAACTCTTCTGCTTCTATTGCATAATCCCGAAGCTGCTCTATGCGCCCAACTGCTCTTCTTCCCTTTGTACGTTAACTCTAAGACGTTAAATTAAGCCTGTAGCCTGAAAGTCCTACAAGAGAAAGTCTCTGAAAGTCCCTGACCCGCCAGCTTCGAAGCAACCAGGGATAGAGGGAAGACTGAAGCATCTGCAATCCTAGTTATGGTAACTGGGGGCATTGGGTATTGAGGCTTATCCACCATCTCAAACAGTAGTCGATCAGTTTCAGTGCGGCTATCAGAGAAAAGACGAATTTCTGGTTGGTTATGAATTTCCGCTCCGCAGTCCTAAATTTGCGTGCTCATTTGTGTGACTGGCTGCAGTGCTAGCTGGGCGGGGTTTAGTTAAAAGCTGTCCCGGATTGAATTAATGTTGTTAGTTCAGTATTATCCCAGCTAAACTAAAACCAGATGCCACGGGCCAGTTTGGGGCTGACCCTATTCTGCGGTAGGGGAGGGGTGCATGGCGTTGGAACTTTACAGCTCCCTCAGCTCCGCCATGTTTTGCTACAGTGCTATTGGCCTGAAGCAGTGTGTTGCTGCGGCCAACACTTGCATGTAAGCAAGCGGCTCTCTGCAACTCCCAGGAGAGATATTTACGACTGTGTATAACAAATGGTGGCGCTTTGGGGCTCGTACATGCACCAGCCCTCTCCACCCTGCCAGCGCTAGCGCTGCGGTGCATAATTCCAGCGCCTCCCCATGCTGTAATATCCCAGCCAAGCTGATGTCCCTTCTCCTCTTTCCCTTGGCCAGCTCGGGGCTCATTTATATTGCGCTGCCCTGTGTGGAATTGCAGCGGCCATGCAGAATTTTCAGCTGCCACTGAGCCGTCTATAGAGAGGCCGTGAAGCTCACAGCTTTCGCATTAATAGCTAATTGTTTATAATAAAGTCCAGGCTCCCGCGGCAGCAACAGCGAGTGAGTTCGTTCAATACTCAGTTAAAAAATGCTTTTTTCGTAAGAGTCGGATTGTTTCGAAGAAACAGCCATTTTTTACTCCTTTACGTGATTCCAGTGTGATAGTGAACTATGCATGCACGTATGCATTAATGTTGTCTGTCATTTAGTCATTCAGTCATTTAGTCAGTCTGTCAGTAAGTCAGTCTGTCTGTCTGTCTGTTAGTCTGTCAGTCTGTCTGTCAGTCTGTTTGTCTGTCTGTCTGTCTGTCTGTCTGTCTGTCTGGCCGACATTCTGTCCCGCAATATTTCACGACTTGCAATCTTCGGCCCAGTGTCCGCCAGAAATAATGCAGCATGCAGGGTGCAGGGTTGTTGTTGTTCCGCTGTGGGTAGTGTCGAGAGAAGCCTCTCCTTAGTAGCCGCATGGATTTTTACTCTCAATCATACCGCATCATTGCAGGGATAAGATCCCATTTGCTAGATGTCGACCGGCTCAAACGTCTCGGCGGCGGACTCCGAGCTCATTGACAGCCTCGCGCTGGTCCTGAAATCTCTGTCTTACCTGAACGTGATCGTTGCGGCAGCCGGGGTGGTCATCAACCTGATAAACTTCTGCGTCTTCTGTTACAGCCCGGTGCGCAGGCACTACCTGTCCCGCGTGCTGCGCTTCCTCAGTGCCATCGACTGCCTGCTGCTGCTGGCCTACCTGGCCGAGGCGCTGGGACGCCTGCAGAACCGTGGCGTAATCGGCTGCTACCTCAGCACTCTGCTGCAGGTAAGAGCTAGAAGAGAAACTGCTCTTTTATGATATACTACTTATACGGTTCAGCTCAGTAGCTTAAAAAAATAACGCTTAAGTGAGGCTGTTTTTCTCCATGGGCTAAAAAAATAGACGCCCAAACTTTCGACCAGTGTACAGCTGCTTAGTTCTGATGGGCCGTAACACCCACAAGAATTTTTCCAACTTACACGGGTACATACCTAATGAGTGAATAAGTGCTTTGCTCATTTGGGAAGAGCAAAGCACTTATTCCTAGAGCTGGGACTCGAACCCACGACCTTCCGGTCATAAGACAGCTGCCCTAGATACAGGGCTACAATACCTTGGCAGCATAAATGTCTAATGACCGCCACCCCGGCCGGCAGGGCCTGCTGTCATTCCTCAGTCCGTGGCTGCTGGCCGGCATCAGCCTGGACCGCTGCCTCAGCCTCTGCGCGCCACGCGCCTACGCCGCCCGCGCCGACTCAGCAAAAGCCGGCCGCGTCCAGCTAATTGTGGTCGCCTTCGGCCTAGCCTGGAGCGTCCACGTCTTTCTACTGATCGAGTTCAGCGCCGACAGCTACCCCAACCAGCAGCGATTCTGCCGGGTCAGCAGCAGCCAGCAGGCCTGGGTCGCCATGGACGCCGTGGTCTGTTCGTTCGCCCCAGGCCTGGCCATCGGGCTGGCCAACTGCTACATCTGCTGCGCCGTGCGCTCCTTCTACTCCCGGCTGGGGCGCCAACTGGGCGCCGCGGAGGCGACTGGCCAACCGGCTGATTGGCCTGGAGAGCAACGACAGCAGCTTCAGGACGGCGTCGGCGACGATGTCTTGGCCAACGAGCAATCCGCTGAATTCGTCAGCGACAGGTGCGCCGCATCGACTGGCTTCCATCGGGAGCGCCGGTTCTTCTTCCGGCCGCGGCCCCGCCAGGCCCCGCCCTGGTCCGCGTCGCAGCCGGTGCACGAGTGCCGCTGCCATCTGCATGGAGCAGCTTCGGGGGCCAGCAGTTCGGCTGTGGACGATGCCGAGGCTCCGCCGTCGGGCTTGCAGCGGTCAGGCTCCGGGGTAAGTGGAGACGGAATAATTAGTCTACTACTACTACTACTACTACTACTACTACTACTACTACTACTACTACTACTACTACTACTACTACTACTACTACTACTACTACTACTACTACTACTACTACTACTACTACTACTACTACTACTACTACTACTACTACTACTACTACTACTACTACTACTACTACTACTACTACTACTACTACTACTACTACTACTACTACTACTACTACTACTACTACTACTACTACTACTACTACTACTACTACTACTACTACTACTACTACTACTACTACTACTACTACTACTACTACTACTACTACTACTACTACTACTACTACTACTACTACTACTACTACTACTACTACTACTACTACTACTACTACTACTACTACTACTACTACTACTACTACTACTACTACTACTACTACTACTACTACTACTACTACTACTACTACTACTACTACTACTACTACTACTACTACTACTACTACTACTACTACTACTACTACTACTACTACTACTACTACTACTACTACTACTACTACTACTACTACTACTACTACTACTACTACTACTACTACTACTACTACTACTACTACTACTACTACTACTACTACTACTACTACTACTACTACTACTACTACTACTACTACTACTACTACTACTACTACTACTACTACTACTACTACTACTACTACTACTACTACTACTACTACTACTACTACTACTACTACTACTACTACTACTACTACTACTACTACTACTACTACTACTACTACTACTACTACTACTACTACTACTACTACTACTACTACTACTACTACTACTACTACTACTACTACTACTACTACTACTACTACTACTACTACTACTACTACTACTACTACTACTACTACTACTACTACTACTACTACTACTACTACTACTACTACTACTACTACTACTACTACTACTACTACTACTACTACTACTACTACTACTACTACTACTACTACTACTACTACTACTACTACTACTACTACTACTACTACTACTACTACTACTACTACTACTACTACTACTACTACTACTACTACTACTACTACTACTACTACTACTACTACTACTACTACTACTACTACTACTACTACTACTACTACTACTACTACTACTACTACTACTACTACTACTACTACTACTACTACTACTACTACTACTACTACTACTACTACTACTACTACTACTACTACTACTACTACTACTACTACTACTACTACTACTACTACTACTACTACTACTACTACTACTACTACTACTACTACTACTACTACTACTACTGTTTTTTACACCCATTTTAGAATCGGCAAGAGCAGTTCAGCTACGAAGACAGCCAGCCAGCGGACCCCTCATCAGCCAGGCTGTCCGCTGCCTCTGTCCAGCTGCCGAACGAGAAGGAGCAGGTGCGGCATCAGTTCCAGCTGACCAGGATGTTGCTCATCTTCTGCCTGGCTTATCTGCTGCTGAACCTGCCGCACTACGCCGCCCTGCTCTACTGGCTCATCGATACGCCAGTCGATTCCGTCTCTGTTTACAAGTACAACATCGCCCGCATGGCAACGCAGGCAATGTACTTTTTGCACTTTTCAACCAACGCGCTAATCTACGCGTACGCGAACAGGCAGTACCGGGTGGCGTTGCGGAATTTCATTAGGAATCCGCTGTGCCGGGATTAACATGTCAATTGTCTTTCTCACGCCAACATCAGGATAATTTTCAATTGTTCCTCGCTGTGTACGAGTCTACTGTAAACACGCTACTTTACGATCGCATGCATAAGTTTCTGCCTAATAGTCGGATGCCAATACGCTTCGTACTACTTACTAAGTAGCTTTGAATTTAAATAAGTAATTATTGGTCTGATTTTCCAGTGCAAGCTGATTTTCCACGCAGGGTAGCTCACTAGAATGGGTAGTTGTAATCCCCCTCCCTGCTGTGAGCATTCGACTGTACTTTTATTAGTAAATCAGCAATGCTTGCTGTAAAATAGCAAATCCACAGTATTTTCCATATTCAGAGTCTTTGTTTTGAACTCCGCCTTATCCATAGCCCAGTGTCTAGTGGCATCGGTGGCATTGGATGGCTAAACTCATAAACATTTTTCTAACCCAGAGACAAGTGTAAATGAAAATAAAAAAATCCTTTTTAAGTTTCACGGAGTCCTCAAACTTTTATTTATTTTTTTCTGATCATTCTGTTACTCGTACCACGAATTAATCATTTTTCATAACATTCAAGCAGCTGACCACATCAGTTTTACCGCCGCAGTCTTGATTCCATCACTAGTCTTTATTAAACAATGGGTGCAGACTCTATGGAGCAATTAAAGAAACGAAGTCTTGACCCCGGAAGTAATTCTTTTTTATTTTGATCCTATTGACTGTGTCTTTGTTTGATAAACAGAGTCTTTATCTTGTCAGCGAGACTTCATGCCATGTACGAAGTCTTGATTTTGATCTCGTCAACTGAGTCTTTGTTATTTTAACTTGAGCCACTAGTGCAATATTTTTATTGCCAAAGGGAGTCTTTGTTTCTAAAACCAGGTCATTAGTACGTAATTAAATAAATAATTCATTAAACCTTGAATTATTGCTTTCACAGCAGCCTGTGAAGCAAAAAAAAGATTAATTGCTTTCTTTCCTGCCAGATCTGCCGGCCTTTCATCAAGGCTTCGTAAATATTACTGACAATGCCTTTTGTCTCGCTCTTTCCTATTCAAGGGCAAATGTAGGCTATTGCGTCCGAAAATTCAATTCCACTTTTGTTTTAATAAACAAAATTATCAGCCTAATGACCAGCACTTAATCAAAATTACCTGCAGATGAGGCTGCCCAGTCTCTCAAAAATGATGGCCAAGAAAATTGATTGAATTTGCGATAACTTGCTTTCCTGAGCATTGCGGCAGCTATCAATCAACTGTCCTGAGCACAATGGTTTCCTAAGTTTAATTTACTGTGGGGATTTGGCTATTGACAGCTCTGGAAACAATTCGCCATTGTGTCTAAAGAAGCCACAATGAAAATTATCGAGTCTTTTGAAATTTTCGGTTGTTAAGTGAAAAATTTTGATGCTTTTGTGACGCAAAGCGAAGATTTTAATTGACGAATACGGAGTGAGGCTGCGCTGCAACCAGCAGAATCAGTCAGTCATTGAAACTGCATAAATAGGCGAGTAGGAAGTGGCCGAAAGAATCGTCAAACAGCTTTTTTCAACCTCCCAAACCTGTCAAAATTGATTAACAGGGCATAAATGTCCAACGAGACAGGTGAGTTGCTCAGATCACTGATTAGCGATTTACTGCTCTAAATTTTAGATCTATTTGCATCTTAAGATCCTTAATGTACAGATTCAAAGCGTACAAATCCATTATCTATAAGATCCGTAACATTCTTATAAAAAATCCTTGATACAGATCCCAAGGGATTCTCTAAGTTTTTTTCTTTCAAGTTTTATACAAAACTTCGCTACAGCTTCCTACAGCAGGTCTGCAGGATGCGATTGTCTTTGCCTTGTTTTTTTGTTACTGTGTAGAGAATGAATGTGGGCCTAGTTCTGCATGGTTATCATGAGCAATTAGTAATCTTGAGTAACTTTTAAAGAGCAGTAGGATCATCTTCATAGTGTCCTAGCTTTGTAGCTTTCGGAATTTCTAGGGGTACATGTACTCTACTGTACTTTTATTTCGCAAAAATGCTTTTAAAGCTACAAATTAATATTGCATCTAAAACTGGAATAAATTCTGAACAACCTGGCGAAAGAATCAGCTCTTTATCTGCAAAGATAAAAAATGACAGCAGTTTGAAAAATCGGCCTTCAAAAAAATTTGCACCATTTGAGAGTGTAACGTCCTTCTACTTAAGAAGTCCTTGACAGATCCCTGGTCTAAAAAGGCCAAATCGATAAATGCGTAATCTGCAGATCTCTAATCTACCGATGCCTATTCTAGGGCCAACTATTATTCCTATAGGGTTGTGGTCACAATTCGCCGAAAAGACACGTCTTTTTGGCGTTTGGAACTAAAGTGTCATTCGGTGATGTGGAACGATATAGCAAGCATAAATCTAAACCATAAATAGTGCTCAGCAAGTCCCTTTTTAATGCAGTCAAATGTCAGCACGGATCACTTGAAAAATCTTCCAGATGGGTCGGCTAACGACACGCCTTGGAGCGGTTTCTATGCGATCACCGAGGCTCTCAACAGAATAAACATCTTGCTCAGCCTGTACCTTGGCCCCGTGGTGGTCGCCTGCAGCGTCGCCGGCTTCGCCCTGGTGTTCGTCGTGCTGTGCCGCATCTGGCGCCGCGTCAAAGGCAAAGACTTTGTACTTTTCGCCATCACTGCCTGCGACACTCTGGTTGTGCTGGTTCGGTGAGGCGCCGACTTCCTGACTCAAAAAACTGTCGCAACCATCTGGCATAATTAGCTGACATAGATACAGTAGCTGACACAGTCAGCTGACACAATTAGCTGACATAGATACAGTAGCTGACACAGTCAGCTGACACAATTAGCTGACATAGATACAGTAGCTGACACAGTCAGCTGACACAATTAGCTGACATAGATACAGTAGCTGACACAGTCAGCTGACACAATTAGCTGACATAGATACAGTAGCTGACACAGTCAGCTGACACAATTAGCTGACATAGATACAGTAGCTGACACAGTCAGCTGACACAATTAGCTGACATAGATACAGTAGCTGACACAGTCAGCTGACACAATTAGCTGACATAGATACAGTAGCTGACACAAAAAACTGACATAAAAATGCATTGGTGATAAAAGTCCATCTGACACTGTCAATTGCCTTGACGTTCTGGGCAAGGCAGGTGCCGCAGGTGCTGCGATATCAATCACTCACATTAATCAATCTCCAGCGTCATCTGGAACGAGTTCCTCAGCGAGGGGCTGAGCAGCCTGTTGCCCGACTTCATCGGGCCGCACAAGAAGTACAAACTGCTGTGCAAGGTCTACGGCCTAGCCTGGACGTTCAGCACGTTGAGCTCAACCAACCTGATCTGCCTGCTGGCTGTTGACCGCGTCCTCGCCCTCACCACGCCCTTCTATCATCGGGTTCGCATGACTCGCCGAGTCTACCTGACAGTGCTGCTGACAACTCTGGGTGGCATGCTGGCCGGCTCCGTGCACTCGGCCTTCCTGTTCGACACCTTCGAGTACGGGGGCCAGCCGGCTTGTTACTACTCTGCTCAGGCCAGCCCCCTGCTCCGCGGCGCGCTGCAGGCCTACACCAACTTCGTGGTGAACGGGGTGCTGGCCGGCCTGATGATGCTGCTCTGCAACTGCCTGCTGGCCGTCAAGATCTTTCGTATTCGACAGGGCCGCGGCCTGGCCCCGTCCAGCCAGGAGGCTCGCAGCGCCGTCACCCTGGTGGCAGCCGGATGCTACTACCTAGCCTGCGCGCTGCCCAGGGCGCTCTGCTTCTTCTCCATCACTGTGGTGCAGCTGAGCTGGCCGCGGGACGCCTACACCGGGGCCGTGACTGGCTGGCTGTTCAGCCTGGCCAACAGCTTTGACTGGCTGTTCTACTGGCAGTGCGGCACCAACTGGCTGCTGTACTTCATCCGCATTCCCGAGTTCAAGGCTGTCTTTGCCGGATGCGCCTGCGCCGGTTGCTCCGGCGGCTCCGGTGTATCCGACGGCAGCACTCGGGAGGGGGGTCAGGCAGCATGAAGGAAGGAAAGAAAGGTTGAGGAAATAGACGCAGGTGATAAGCATGGTTGCAGAGAGAGGGTAGGATCAGGAGGGTAGAGGGGGGGCACGAGTAGGGGGGGGGCAAAAAAGGGGATTCGATAAAGAGGATTAGGATAGAGAGGGTAGAAGAAGGAAGGTAGAAGGAGGCTAAAAGGGGTAGGAGAGAGAGGGCAGGAGAATGAGGGTTAATCAAAGGAGTGTAAAAGCGGAAGGGTAGGCGATGGAGGTTAGAGCAACAAAGTGAAAGAGGATAATGGAAAATAAAAAAATAACGTTTTTTGTACAAGAGCAGAATTGCGAATCGAGTTAAAACCGTTTTACTGTGACTTCTGACTGATAAATCGCGGCATATTCGACCATTAAAAGCGCTGTTTAGAAATGTTTTCCAGCTATCTGATTAAATATAATTTATCTTGCGAAAACAGCTCCAAAATATTTTGCCCTCTGCGTTTTGCTGCTTCGCCTTTAATTGAACTTTTCCAGGACAGCAAACAAGTTAACCTGACCTCACCTCACAAGTCTTCGGGTCAGCAGGGGAAAGTAATCAAAGAATGCAGATGCAGTATTTTTTAACCTGAAAAAAATATCTCACGGGTTGGCACCAGGTTGGCGCAGAGGCCATGCAGTGGCATCTCAAGTGGCTCTTATCTGAGCAACATTTAGTTCAAGAACTTCTAGGTAGGTAACATAGGTGAAAGTGTTATAACCTGTTGGTCACGTGCTTTGTAAAACAATTTTTTATCTGCATTTTTAGCCGCCAGTCAAACTCTAGATAAATTGGCCTGCACAAGCTGACATGTTCCCATCCTTAAGTGGCAAAAATTAATAAATTTCTCAGACAGCCTCAAGCCAAATCTTATTAGCTAATCTTGTATCTCGGCTGAGCCAGTATGACTGAGTCTACGGTGCAACAACCTGGTGAGACTGCTGCCTGGTTCTTTGTGCCTGTTAGCGAGAGAACTACCACACAGTCAGTCACGCAACCAGCTCCCCACACAGTCAGTCACGCAACCAGCTCCCCACACAGTCAGTCACGCAACCAGCTCCCCACACAGTCAGTCACGCAACCAGCTCCCCACACAGTCACGCAACCAGCTCCCCACACAGTCACGCAAACAGCTCCCCACACAGTCACGCAACCAGCTCCCCACACAGTCAGTCACGAAACCAGCTCCCCACACAGTCACGCAACCAGCTCCCCACACAGTCAGTCACGCAACCAGCTCCCCACACAGTCACGCAACCAGCTCAACCTGTCTCCAACCTGTTAGCTAAGCCGGCCGCCCCAGTGCAGTCCCGATTCGACGGCCCCGGCGTGCTGCACTCGGCCAAGTACCTCGGCTCCGCTGTGCTGGCCGACGGCCAGAGCCAGCTGTTGTGCCAGGAGGCGATGCAGTCCGTGCTGGCCAGCTTGAAGGGCCGAAAAGAGCCAAAGGAGAGGCTGGACATTCGTCTGTCCCTCGCCGACGGCGTTCAGATCCGGGATACTGCAGCGGGCTCGCAGGAGGGCAGGCTGAACTTGCAGTTCGGGCACAGCGAAATCTCCTACGTGTTCAAGGAGCCGAAGGACCAGCGCAGCTGCGGCCTTGTCCACACCGAGCCGGATCCCGACAGGCCAGGCCACAAAGTCCACAGGTTCTACGCCATTCGGACATTTAAATCCGTAAGTGCGAGGGTCACTTGTCCAATGACTCACGTGCCTGCAGTTTACAAACGTTCTGTCTACTTGTAGTAGCTTGATAGAAAACTACATGAAAATTTTAATTTAGAAAAATTTTCTAATGCCGTTAAAACCCAGCTAATGCAAGCATAGCAAGCTGCAATTGTTTACCAACTCCAGCAATTTGAGTCGGCTTGCCAGTTAATGCATTCTCTATCCCTGTTCTATCGTTCCGTTGACACAATGCCACCGAAGGCGGAACTATGCATTTGCGCGCATTTAGCCAGGCCAGCCCAGTAGGAAAGACAATAGCTTGAAAGCCAATGTTTGCTGCCTGTCAGAGTCGGTGAGCAAAGATCGGGATTATCAATGCCTTTGGAAGCTGGGGCGCGTCTCCCTCTCTATTTTCGTGGCTTCACCAGTCATTTTAACTGTTAACTCTTTGAATTTTGGGATCTCACTTTATGAGGCGTCACCTCCCGCCTGTCTATTTGTCCTGCTGGTCGGAATAGGATTCTACTTGAGTCTACAAAAACAGTCCACAACGTTTGCATCCCGTAAAATCCCTTTCTGAAGCTAATTCCCCATATTGGGCTGCTTGTCAGAGGTCCGACAGGTTGCCTGCGCGAATCTCTAGCCAGGTGCAAAGCTTGCCAGATCAATATTTGAACTGAATTGAGGCCGCATAGGCGATGAAACTGAGCTGGGTGGGTTGCCACCCACTGGGATGTTTATCCCATTCGTGGGTGCTCGCAGGAGTGCTCCGCGTTTGTCACGGCTCTGCACTCAGATTCAACTCCTTGATTGACTGGTCTTTGCGGGACTGCCTCGGCTCGCACTTTATAGATACTTTAGAGATGCGAGTGAGAGCCCCAAGAGTAGGTAGAGGATATAGAATAGAAGATACAGGAATACAATAAATGGTAGACATTGTCGCTGAATTGCTGCCAGTTAATGCAGATAGAGCACACGGCAGACAGTGCAGATAGAGCACACAGCAGAGAGTGCAGATAGTGCAGATAGAGCACACAGCACATAGTGCAGATAGAGCACACAGCACATAGTGCAGATAGAGCACACAGCAGACAGTGCAGATAGAGCACACAGCAGACAGTGCAGATAGAGCACACAGCACATAGTGCAGATAGAGCACACAGCAGATAGTGCAGATAGAGCACACAGCACATAGTGCAGATAGAGCACACAGCAGATACTGCAGATAGAGCACACAGCAGACAGTGCAGATAGAGCACACAGCAGACAGTGCAGATAGAGCACACGGCAGATGGTGCAGATAGAGCACACGGCAGATAGTGCAGATAGAGCACACAGCACATAGTGCAGATAGAGCACACAGCAGACAGTGCAGATAGAGCACACAGCACATAGTGCAGATAGAGCACACAGCACATAGTGCAGATAGAGCACACAGCATATAGTGCAGATAGAGCACACAGCAGATAGTGCAGATAGAGCACACAGCAGACAGTGCAGATAGAGCACACGGCAGATGGTGCAGATAGAGCACACGGCAGATAGTGCAGATAGAGCACACAGCAGATAGTGCAGATAGAGCACACAGCACATAGTGCAGATAGAGCACACAGCAGATACTGCAGATAGAGCACACAGCAGACAGTGCAGATAGAGCACACAGCAGACAGTGCAGATAGAGCACACGGCAGATGGTGCAGATAGAGCACACGGCAGATAGTGCAGATAGAGCACACAGCACATAGTGCAGATAGAGCACACAGCAGACAGTGCAGATAGAGCACACAGCAGACAGTGCAGATAGAGCACACAGCAGACAGTGCAGATAGAGCACACAGCAGACAGTGCAGATAGAGCACACAGCAGACAGTGCAGATAGAGCACACAGCACATAGTGCAGATAGAGCACACAGCAGATAGTGCAGATAGAGCACACAGCAGATAGTGCAGATAGAGCACACAGCAGATAGTGCAGATAGGGCACACAGCAGACAGTGCAGATAGAGCACACGGCAGATGGTGCAGATAGAGCACACAGCACACAGTGCAGATAGAGCACACAGCACATAGTGCAGATAGAGCACACAGCACATAGTGCAGATAGAGCACACAGCAGACAGTGCAGATAGAGCACACAGCAGACAGTGCAGATAGTGCAGATAGAGCACACAGCACATAGTGCAGATAGAGCACACGGCACATAGTGCAGATAGAGCACACAGCACATAGTGCAGATAGAGCACACAGCAGATAGTGCAGATAGAGCACACAGCACATAGTGCAGATAGAGCACACAGCACATAGTGCAGATAGAGCACACAGCAGATAGTGCAGATAGAGCACAAAGCAGATAGTGCAGATAGAGCACACAGCAGATAGTGCAGATAGAGCACAAAGCAGATAGTGCAGATAGAGCACACAGCAGACAGTGCAGATAGAGCACACAGCAGACAGTGCAGATAGAGCACACAGCACATAGTGCAGATAGAGCACACGGCACATAGTGCAGATAGAGCACACAGCACATAGTGCAGATAGAGCACACAGCAGATAGTGCAGATAGAGCACACAGCAGACAGTGCAGATAGAGCACACAGCAGATAGTGCAGATAGAGCACACAGCAGATAGTGCAGATAGAGCACAAAGCAGATAGTGCAGATAGAGCACACAGCAGATAGTGCAGATAGAGCACAAAGCAGATAGTGCAGATAGAGCACACAGCAGATAGTGCAGATAGAGCACACAGCAGACAGTGCAGATAGAGCACACAGCAGATAGTGCACACAGCAGATAGTGCAGATAGAGCACACAGCAGATGGCACAGTAATAGGGCAGATAATAAATCTGCTATTCGGGGATCATCAAGCAGGTCTCATAAGCTCGTGTCGCAGGATATTTGAGACGCTGTCCCCAGTAATTACTTCCCAAGCGAAGTCTCCCGGAAGCAATAACTCAAAGCTGGTAAGTCGCGCCCGGGTTCACTGCATTATCATCTGTGGCCAGTGCTCAGCTCTGTGTGTTTGTGGAGCAGATGAAGGCCGGCCAGTTTTCCTTTTATCATCGAAATTGAATTTCAGGCGGCCCCTCTGATGCAGGACCTGCGCGAGCTGTTTCAATTAGTAAAACAAATTCGGGATAAACAGGCGGCTGAGGTGAGCTGTTTTGTCATGTCTGGCAAGTTTTCCTTTCTGCTGAACCTTTTCCCCGAAGCTTTGACGCCGGCCAGTGCAAAAAATGTACTTTCTCTATAAATTTCAAAGGCTGTGTAGATGCACATCAAACAAAAATTATGCCTTTCTAAGAAACCAGTTCCATCCGAGTCGTCCGAGACGCAGCCGCCTATGAAAGCAGAAGTTGGCGATCAAGATCGTCAAGACACTCGGCAGCAGCCGCCAGAGGAGCCGTCAACCGCGGCCGACCTGATGGACATTCAGCAGCAGCCGCAGATGCGTCAGCCAGCTGTCTCGCCGTCGTCTCTGGGCTCGTTAGACGAGCTGAGCGAGCTGTTCAGCTCCGAGGCATCGCTGGCGAGCAGCGGGCTTGGCGGCGGCGGCAGCAGCAGTTTCAATCCGTGGACGGCGCAGCCCCAACCGCAGCCGCAGCTGCAGCCGCCCCACGTGGCGCTGTTCACGCGGCAGCTGAGCCAGCCTCATCCGATTCCAACCGCAGTCCAGTTTCGCAAAGCCAGCCATCCGAGCAATGCTTTCGATCAGCGTCGTCATAGCAACAACAACGATTTCTATGGCTATGGTTACCAAGGCAACAAGAGGCCGAGCGATCCCGGCGTTCAGCTGCCGTCGTACGCGCTGCCCGACTATTGCTTCCAGCAGCAGCAGCAGCAGATGTTCACGCCGATGCCAGCGATGGCCTTCGCCCCGGGGCAGTACCATCCACTGTACATGTACCAGCAGCAGCAGCATCTGCAACGCGTGCAGCAGCACCAAAACCCGCCGCAGTTCTGGCAGCCAGCTCAGCCGCTGCTTCCGCCAACTAGCGGCACCCAGCTGATCGAGGGCGACTTCGTCAGCGTGTTCGACAGGCCGCCGCCGGAGCAGCGGGAGCAGCAGTGAATCGGAGAGATGCACAGCACCATTTCTTTGGTCAATATTCGTAGCTACAGTGTGTTTTTCCACCTCTGTCTGGAACATTTGTCGATGATAGAAACCTTTAACTTCAATAAATAATTTTTATGCTTCGATGTACGAATACTCAACTACTTTTCTCGTGTAACTCGTTGTTATGCTATTTTTGTACTCCGCTGCTATATACGTACTATTGTATGCTCCTCTACAGTGCAGTGCAGTGTACTTCTGTTGCTAAGCTATTGTACAATCCGTTGCTATGCAATTGTACATTCAGTTGCTATGCTATTGTGTACTCAGTTGCTATGCTATTGTGTACTCAGTTGCTATGCTATTGTGTACCCAGTTGCTATGCTATTGTGTACTCAGTTGCTATGCTATTGTGTACTCAGTTGCTATGCTATTGTGTACTCAGTTGCTATGCTATTGTGTACTCAGTTGCTATGCTATTGTGTACTCAGTTGCTATGCTATTGTGTACTTAGTTGATACGCTGGTATGTTTACTCAGTTGCTATGCTATCATGCACTCAGTTACAAGATGCCATACTGTGTAGTTAGTTGTTATGCTATTATAATTTATTGAATTTTTTTGTTCTAGATTTAATGGTCTAATTTAGTTCTATGATTTTTGTTTCACTGATTGTTGGCTTTGCCTTCCACTATGTTGGAGAATATAATGCACTTTTCTGACTCCCAATATTAGGCCATTATTGAGCAGAAATTTTTGTACCAGCACAAATAGCTATTAGCTGGAGCACGCCCCCCACCAGCTGAGTCCCAACTCAATCTTTTGAGGCCGCGTTTTTCGACAAATTGCACGATTGCAAACACGCGGATCAGCTCCGTTGCCTTGCGATAGACTTTAGCTATTCAACTTGCCGGATCCTATAGATATGATCCCTGCCGCCTCGCTGAGGCGAACTCGCACGGACCTGCTGGGCACGGAGGATTAGCTTATCAGTTACTGATCGCAAATCGCTGATCGGGTGGGGGGCGGGGCAGAGCGATGGAGCGGCACGCAGAGGCTCAGCCATTATAAGCGATTCTTCTAAAAGAAGAAGTATTTCCCTGGCTCCAATCACTGGCCCCAATTTCTTCTTTTATCTTTTTTCTCACCTTGATAATCTATTATATCTAATATTATTTATCTATCTATCTATGTTATAATCTCTGAAGGGTGACCCCAAAATTTTACATTACCGGACCTAAATTGCCAAATCCCAAATTTTCTTATTTCTAAAGCCGTACAAAGGGAATATGAAAGTTAGGGAAATATTAAATTTAGTATTTTGATGTGCTGAAGCAGAACAATTTTACTCTGTCAAAGGGGACCCATCTTCCTCTCACTATAAACTCTCTTCCCTCTCCCTGATCTCTTTTACTCTTCCATGTCGTTTTAGCATTTCTAAATATACCGTCTTTTATTAAAATTATGAAATAAAAAACTTTATTGGCAAGGAAACGTACGCCAGTAAATCCCAAATCCCTGCAGATTTATCAAGTGCAGCTTTGAACTGGAGCTTGCAAGCGCCGTGCGTATTAGCACTGGCTCGCTGGCGGTATCGCATACGAAATGCCGATCTAGGAACTCAAACTGCTCAGGGCAGGACAAACACAGCTGCGCCCGGATGAGCAGCTCCCGCACCGCGACTTGGCCTCAATGCATTGTTTGAGAAGCAGTGAATTGGAACTGCAGAATCTTTGGCGTCGGATATAAATATCCTGGCCTCATTTTTGATACGTCACCGACTTTGCCTCACCAATAACTGGGCTATGGTCTCTTGCAATCACATGGCTGCATTCTCATCTAGCATGTGGGTATATTCTCAACTACCATGTGGGTGCATTCTCATCTACCATGTGGGTACATTCTCATCTACCATGTGGGAACATTCTCATCTACCATGTGGGTGCATTCTCATCTACCATGTGGGAACATTCTCATCTACTATGTGGGTGCATTCTCATCTACCATGTGGGAACATTCTCATCTACTATGTGGGTGCATTCTCATCTACTATGTGGGTACATTCTCATCTACCATGTGGGAACATTCTCATCTACTATGTGGGTGCATTCTCATCTACCATGTGGGAACATTCTCATCTACCATGTGGGAACATTCTCATCTACCATGTGGGAACATTCTCATCTACTATGTGGGTGCATTCTCATCTACCATGTGGGAACATTCTCATCTACTATGTGGGTGCATTCTCATCTACTATGTGGGTACATTCTCATCTACCATGTGGGTGCATTCTCATCTACTATGTGGGTGCATTCTCATCTACCATGTGGGTACATTCTCATCTACCATGTGGGTACATTCTCATCTACCATGTGGGAACATTCTCATGTACCATGTGGGTACAATCTCATCTACCATGTGGGTACAATCTCATCTACCATGTGGGTACATTCTCATCTACCATGTGGGTACAATCTCATCTACCATGTGCGTACATTCTCATCTCAGTCTACAATGAGAAATTTTAGAAAACCCGACCTTTCGATCCAATTCATAGTTTCTCCATAGATATCCATAGATATACATTTCTATCCTTGTATCTATAGGTGTACGGTGTCTATAATCGCAACAGTCACCCGTGTAAAAAGGGTAGAGTATTGTCAATAAAATTCGGCAAAATATGCCACGTGAATTATGCTTCAAAGCATAACCAAACGCCAATAAATGAATAAAGTCTCAAGGGAGCTAACGCGGAATAGCTGCTAAAACATGTGTATGCGAAGATAGGCTCCTGTTCAACAAAGGTTGGGATGCCTTCACCGGTGGCACAATGGAGCAGGTTTCGTGTCAATAACATCTGGCTTCGGCCGCTCTCTCTCTCTCTCCGGAACTACCCGCCGAAGGCTGGGCCATCAGAGACAACAGCTCAGCCTCAAAATTAGCTATTTGATGAAGCTTTATCTACCGATGCAGCATTCGGAGCAAATACGCCCGCCCAGTTATCACCTTCGCCATTATATTAGTCAGAGTGGCTGTCTGCTCCGATAGTGTTTGCCATCAAATAGCCCTCGCCTCCCCCCTACCATCCAGGCTTTAGCGGAAATCATTCCGCTGACGGGCCGGCAAAGTTTCTGAAAGCCATGGGAATTCTCCCAAACCGCCCCGATTCGATGTTTGCCGAGACTCTATTCTAACCCCCCGGTCCGATCCATTTCCTGATGAAGGAAGCTGCCGAAGAGCTGATGATGACGCCGCTACGATGCGAGTGCCCGGCCCCAATGCTCAAGGAAAATATGGCTTTACCATTTTTGGCATGCTTTGCCCAACTCGGAGTGTGGGGTTGGTGGGGTGGCATCTTCCGACCTTGTTTTGATGACAGGGACGCTTGTCCTTGTTGTCAAATTTTAGTCTAGAACTCTCGCCATGAAAAAGAGTCCCTTTGATGCGTGTGAATTTTTAATGCATGAAACTGCACGAACAGCCCACAACGAATATGGCAGGGGGAAAACCCGCACAGTTTTGAACTTTTATCACCATATATACTGTAAACATGAGCGACCAACGGCCAGCAACTTGATTTCTCTAGCACAGAGAGAAGGAAAAATAGCCTGGAATAAACAGCGTGCACGAAACGGACCTGGCTATTCTGTCCCGATCCGCCTTGTGTATTGCGCCAACTTTTGGGCGAGTTGTAAAATTTCGAATAGTAATCCGAATAGCATTATTAGGAACCGTTTGTCCACAGCTGAAACAGGCTTTTTTCTGTGTGCATTGCAAAGAGTTAAAGTGGAATGTACTCTTATTGAAATACGGATCGATCTCCGTTGACGAATCAGTTGGACAGGCGAAAACTACAGGCAGAAAACAGAAAAGGTTTTTATTTTTCATATTAATGCTGTTTGTCACACTTGTCACAAGAAGTTTTTTTCATCGATAAAGCAGCAACAAACAGATAATTGATAGGTTTTTCTACTATATTGATTGACAGGACTTTAAAAAATCAAGACTCTAAAAGAGAAGACAAGTTGTGATTAAAAAGTTTTTTGTTACTGCTAAAAGTTATTCAGTGCTGGAATAGGTGTCAAGAGATGGATCAAAAGTGTCTGCAGAGATGCATCAAAAGTGTCTGCAGAGATGCATCAAGAGTGTCTGCAGAGATGCATCAAGAGTGTCTGAAGAGATGCATCAAGAGTGTCTGCAGAGATGCATCAAGAGTGTCTGAAGAGATGCATCAAGAGTGTCTGAAGAGATGCATCAAGAGTGTCTGAAGAGATGCATCAAGAGTGTCTGAAGAGATGCATCAAGAGTGTCTGCAGAGATGCATCAAGAGTGTCTGCAGAGATGCATCAAGAGTGTCTGAAGAGATGCATCAAGAGTGTCTGCAGAGATGCATCAAGAGTGTCTGCAGAGATGCATCAAGAGTGTCTGCAGAGATGCATCAAGAGTGTCTGCAGAGATGCATCAAAAGTGTCTGCAGAGATGCATCAAGAGTGTCTGCAGAGATGCATCAAGAGTGTCTGCAGAGATGCATCAAAAGTGTCTGAAGAGATGCATCAAGAGTGTCTGAAGAGATGCATCAAGAGTGTCTGCAGAGATGCATCAAGAGTGTCTGCAGAGATGCATCAAGAGTGTCTGCAGAGATGCATCAAGAGTGTCTGCAGAGATGCATCAAGAGTGTCTGCAGAGATGCATCAAGAGTGTCTGCAGAGATGCATCAAGAGTGTCTGCAGAGATGCATCAAGAGTGTCTGCAGAGATGCATCAAGAGTGTCTGAAGAGATGCATCAAGAGGGTCTGAAGAGATGCATCAAGAGTGTCTGCAGAGATGCATCAAGAGTGTCTGAAGAGATGCATCAAGAGTGTCTGCAGAGATGCATCAAGAGTGTCTGCAGAGATGCATCAAGAGTGTCTGCAGAGATGCATCAAGAGTGTCTGAAGAGATGCATCAAGAGTGTCTGAAGAGATGCATCAAGAGTGTCTGAAGAGATGCATCAAGAGTGTCTGAAGAGATGCATCAAGAGTGTCTGCAGAGATGCATCAAGAGTGTCTGCAGAGATGCATCAAGAGTGTCTGAAGAGATGCATCAAGAGTGTCTGCAGAGATGCATCAAGAGTGTCTGCAGAGATGCATCAAGAGTGTCTGAAGAGATGCATCAAGAGGGTCTGAAGAGATGCATCAAGAGTGTCTGCAGAGATGCATCAAGAGTGTCTGAAGAGATGCATCAAGAGTGTCTGCAGAGATGCATCAAGAGTGTCTGCAGAGATGCATCAAGAGTGTCTGCAGAGATGCATCAAGAGTGTCTGAAGAGATGCATCAAGAGTGTCTGAAGAGATGCATCAAGAGTGTCTGAAGAGATGCATCAAGAGTGTCTGAAGAGATGCATCAAGAGTGTCTGCAGAGATGCATCAAGAGGGTCTGCAGAGATGCATCAAGAGGGTCTGAAGAGATGCATCAAGAGTGTCTGAAGAGTTGCATCAAGAGTTTCTGAAGAGATTTGTGAGAGTATAGATTTTTATACTTAAATTATGAAGATATGTCTGCAGAGACATCCAGATAGGTGTCAAAAATTGTCTGGGCTGGCCACTAGAGAGGAATCTAAATTTCGGTCAAAGTTTAAGCAAAGAAAACCGCATGCTGTCAGGCGCTGAAGTTACACCTGCATCTCACAATTGTTGGAGTGCGACTTGACTTTTGTCCGGCGAGTAGTCGCTCTCATTGTGCGGGTGTCACCAACTCCGCCGCCGCCGCCGCCGCCGCCGCCGCCAATGCCCGCGCCGCCCGGTCCTCCAGCGCCGTTTCTGTTCCCGGGCGCGTTGCCACCGGCGGCGCCGGCCCCGCGGACGCAGCATCGGCGCCAGCGTAGCAGAGCAGACCGGAGGAGGTGGCCGGTGGCTCGGCGGAACCGGCGAGACGCCAGATTGTAGAGCACCGGGTTCAGGCAGTGGTTGGCGTACAGCAGGATCACCAGACTGTGCGCGGTAACGAACAGGCCGCCCTCGCTCAGGCTGCTGCGCAGGCTGTGGAAGCAGTCCTTGTGGGCCATGCAGAGGGCCAGGAGTGCGAAACGGAGCCACGG
This sequence comes from Macrostomum cliftonense, assembly GCA_950096795.1. Classification (NCBI taxonomy): domain Eukaryota; kingdom Metazoa; phylum Platyhelminthes; family Macrostomidae; genus Macrostomum; species Macrostomum cliftonense. The sequence goes on along the minus strand of CATNEM010000254.1, from coordinate 113,329 downwards.
TGAGAAAGTACACGACGGCAACCAGCAGGCTAAAGTACACGACGCGCTTTCGCTCCATGAGGGCGCCGTTGTTAACCCGGCAGGTCTGCCGCCGCATCGGTGGCTGCTGGCGCTGGTGCGGCTGCATATCGGGTAGCTGGATCTCCCGATCACGGAAGTGATGATGCTGCAGATGCTGACAGTCGGTTTTGCCATCAGCGTCGCTTTTAGCTCCGTTAAGTCGACGAAATGAGCGCAGCAGCTTGTAGAAGATGGCGGCATAGAGCAGCACAATGAGCTGCATAGGCAGGTACAGCTCCAGGTACGTGTTCACTATGTAGAAGGTCTCCGGCGTCAGGCCGAGGATGCTCGCCCGGTGTCTCTCCTCCTCGGTGGCGTTCGGGCTGCTCGGCGATTTCGGCACGGCGCAGGTGTGCAGCCAGCGGCCGGCGCCGGAGCTGAGGTTGCCGCTCGGCCGCGTCCAGACCGACTGGGCGCCGGCGCGGACGAAGAACGGCAGCGTGACGAGCAGCGACACCAGCCAGAGCCCCGCCATCACCGCGGCGCGGAGGCTGCTGCGGCCTAGAAGGCTGGGACCGCGCAGCGGCATCCAGATCACCACCAAGCGTTCAAGGGCGATGACCCCGATGGTCAGGCTTGATGCCATGGTGAACAGGTGCTCGAATCCGTAGGTGAGCTTGCCTGCGTGATTGTCGTGCACCGCTTGGGCTTCAGATTTTTATTCAAATTGCGCCATTTTGCCTTTGATATTTTGGCTAAGGAGTTGGGCTGATGATTAGTTAGCAGTTGGGATCTATGGTCAAGTATTAAGGATGTGGGATTAAAGATTTGAGGATTCAAGGATCAGCTTGCACAGTTTCAAATACAGGAAGTGGGAGTGAGGATTCGGGATGTCGGAGTGAGGATTAAGGATTCGGGATGTAGGAGTGAGGATTAAGGATTCGGGATGTAGGATTGAGGATTAAGAAATCGGGATGTCGGAGTGAGGATTAAGGATTCAGGATGTAGGATTGAGGATTAAGACATCGGGATGTAGGATTGAGGATTAAGACATCGGGATGTAGGAGTGAGGATTAAGGATTCGGGATGTCGGAGTGAGGATTAAGGATTCGGGATGTCGGAGTGAGGATTAAGGATTCGGGATGTCGGAGTGAGGATTAAGGATTCGGGATGTCGGAGTGAGGATTAAGGATTCGGGATGTCGGAGTGAGGATTAAGGATTCGGGATGTCGGAGTGAGGATTAGGGATTCGGGATGTCGGAGTGAGGATTAGGGATTCGGGATGTCGGAGTGAGGATTAGGGATTCAGGATGTAGGATTGAGGATTAAGAAATCGGGATGTAGGATTGAGGATTAAGAAATCAGGATGTAGGATTGAGGATTAAGACATCGGGATGTAGGATTGAGGATTAGGGATTCGGGATGTCGGAGTGAGGATTAAGGATTCGGGATGTCGGAGTGAGGATTAAGGATTCGGGATGTCGGAGTGAGGATTAAGGATTCGGGATGTCGGAGTGAGGATTAAGGATTCGGGATTTCGGAGTGAGGATTAAGGATTCGGGATGTCGGAGTGAGGATTAAGAAATCGGGATGTAGGATTGAGGATTAAGAAATCGGGATGTAGGAGTGAGGATTAAGGATTCGGGATGTCGGAGTGAGGATTAGGGATTCGGGATGTCGGAGTGAGGATTAAGGATTCGGGATTTCGGAGTGAGGATTAAGGATTCGGGATGTCGGAGTGAGGATTAGGGATTCGGGATGTCGGAGTGAGGATTAGGGATTCGGGATGTCGGAGTGAGGATTAGGGATTCAGGATGTAGGATTGAGGATTAAGAAATCGGGATGTAGGATTGAGGATTAAGAAATCGGGATGTAGGATTGAGGATTAAGACATCGGGATGTAGGATTGAGGATTAGGGATTCGGGATGTCGGAGTGAGGATTAAGGATTCGGGATGTCGGAGTGAGGATTAAGGATTCGGGATGTCGGAGTGAGGATTAAGGATTCGGGATGTCGGAGTGAGGATTAAGGATTCGGGATTTCGGAGTGAGGATTAAGGATTCGGGATGTCGGAGTGAGGATTAAGGATTCGGGATGTCGGAGTGAGGATTAGGGATTCGGGATGTCGGAGTGAGGATTAAGGATTCGGGATGTCGGAGTGAGGATTAAGGATTCGGGATGTCGGAGTGAGGATTAAGGATTCGGGATGTCGGAGTGAGGATTAAGGATTCGGGATGTCGGAGTGAGGATTAAGGATTCGGGATGTCGGAGTGAGGATTAAGGATTCAGGATGTCGGAGTGAGGATTAGGGATTCGGGATGTCGGAGTGAGGATTAAGGATTCGGGATGTCGGAGTGAGGATTAAGGATTCGGGATGTCGGAGTGAGGATTAAGGATTCGGGATGTAGAATTGAGGATTAAGAAATCGGGATGTAGGATTGAGGATTTAAGATTCGGGATGAAGGATAGAGAATTAAGGATTGGGGACATAGGGATTGAGGATTAAATATGGGATTAGGAACTATTGATTTTTAATTGAGAGTTATCATCACGTATCTGTTCGAAGGATTGACAAAAAGATTTAGGATATAGGAATTGCGAATTTTTTTCTCAAATAGCTAAATATGTAATGAATAAAAAACCGCCTAAATAAATAGGAATTCAGAGACAGTTTCCAATAGACTTTATTTTCCTAGAAAAGAAATAAAACCGGGTGGCAGCTCACACAGCAGTTCCGGCTTGTAGACCTCCTTGAACTCCTGCAGAATGCTGTGCGGCACGCAGATGACCAGCGACATCAGGTCGGCAGCGGCCAGGTTCACCAGCAGGGCGTAGACCCTGGTGTGCAGCCGCTTAGTGTTGACAATCACGCAGATCACCAGCAGGTTGCCCAGCAAGCCGACTATCATGATGAGGATCTTGACGGCGATGAAGGAGGCGATGAGGCTCTGGGCGTGGCGTTTCAGCATCATTTCAGCTTCGATTCTAAAAAAACTTGACTGTTCCCGCAAGACAATTATGACGGCTTCCTCGGTGAATATCATCAGCTTCGCCTTCTCCCATTTATAAGACAGCCCAGCAGCAGCGTCAGCTGATTGGCTCTGGGCTGCCCTGCCCCGAGCGGGGCCGCGGCCCAGTGACTCTCTGCCGCCTTATATAGAAATTCATCGGCTTTCGTTTTCTTTTTAAGCAATTTATAGGCGGGCTAATGGCCGGGATGTATTTTTGCCGATCTTTGCCGAGTATGAAACTTTTCATATTTTATGGTTAAAAGTGGACAGGCTGGAAAATTGCGACGAATCAATCAAGACTAATAGTTCTTGACTGTCATTCTTCCTGGAGCTTCATTTGCTTTTTGTATCTTGGGAATTTTTCCTGATGCAGATCAAGTTTTTTTAAAGATCTTCAGGTCATTAAAATATCAATATTCTTTTGGCATTATACCATTGATTTTTTTTAAAGAGAAGGCAGAGAATCAAGGCAGGGCGTGAAAATACCTTCGGTGTGCTAACAGCCCAGTCAAAATCTTGTAGGGGAGCGAATTGGCGTCAAGACTGCTCTGACAGAGGCGCCGAAGCTGCTCTCATCGGGGCGCCGAAGCTGCTCTCATCGGGGCGCCGAAGCTGCTCTCATCGGGGCGCCGAAGCTGCTCTCATCGGGGCGCCGAAGCTGCTCTCATAGGGGCGCCGAAGCTGCTCTCAATGGGGGGGGCGCCGAATCTGCTCTCATAGGGGCGCCGAAGCTGCTCTCATAGGGGCGCCGATGCTGCTCTCATAGGGGGGGGGGCGCCGAAGCTGCTCTCATCGGGGCGCCGAAGCTGCTCTCATCGGGGCGCCGAAGCTGCTCTCATCGGGGGGGCGCCGAATCTGCTCTCATAGGGGCGCCGAAGCTGCTCTCATAGGGGCGCCGAAGCTGCTCTCATAGGGGCGCCGAAGCTGCTCTCATAGGGGCGCCGAAGCTGCTCTCATAGGGGCGCCGAAGCTGCTCTCATAGGGGGGGCGCCGAATCTGCTCTCATAGGGGCGCCGAAGCTGCTCTCATAGGGGCGCCGAAGCTGCTCTCATAGGGGCGCCGAAGCTGCTCTCATCGGGGCGCCGAAGCTGCTCTCATAGGGGGGGGCGCCGAATCTGCTCTCATAGGGGCGCCGAAGCTGCTCTCATAGGGGCGCCGAAGCTGCTCTCATAGGGGCGCCGAAGCTGCTCTCATCGGGGCGCCGAAGCTGCTCTCATAGGGGGCGCCGAAGCTTCTCTCATAGGGGCGCCGAAGCTGCTCTCATAGGGGCGCCGAAGCTGCTCTCATAGGGGCGCCGAAGCTGCTCTCATAGGGGCGCCGAAGCTGCTCTCATAGGGGCGCCGAAGCTGCTCTCATAGGGGCGCCAAAGCTGCTCTCATAGGGGCGCCGAAGCTGCTCTCATCGGGGCGCCGAAGCTGCTCTCATAGGGGCGCCGAAGCTGCTCTCATAGGGGCGCCGAAGCTGCTCTCATAGGGGCGCCGAAGCTGCTCTCATAGGGGGGGGGGGGCGCCGAAGCTGCTCTCATAGTGGCGCCACCCAGTTTCCCCTCCAGATAAAGCCCTGTCCCCTGTCTCCCCTGCACTGGGCTGCCTGGATTCAATCCTATAAAATTCGAATCGAATTAGGAGCTATTTTAGGAAATCCCACATTTAATCCGCAGCCAGCTACAGTCTGTTGCGCAGGCCGTTGCATTTCCAAGCCTTCGATTTTCTTATTGATTAACAAATTCATCCTCACTTCAGCCCATCAGAAATGGATTAGAAAGGCGCTGTAGGAAATTTCTAAGAAACAAAAGAAGCCCGTCTGGGCGGTTCAACCCACAATTAGGAACAGAATAATGAAAGAAATCGCAGCAATTTTCAGTGGGATAGCGGACTGATCTGCCTCTCTCTATTTAGCTGTCTTGCCGGTGGGACCTGCCGCATCTGCAGGTCATGAGGGCTAATGGAAGGGGATTTTATCCCTGCCGATCTTCCAGAGTCTATAAATATTGGCACCCAGTCTAGAAAGGACAACGAAAGACAAAATCTGAAGAGAAAAGAGAGAGGAAAAAACCGGATTATTGGTTCGACCTGCGCTACTGCTCGCCAGTAGTAGCTGGCCATCATATTTTCCAACAGAATTTCAAGTTTTTTTAATATGAATATAAAACTCAATTGAAAATTAGTCGCTAGTAATAACCATCTGTCAGGTCACGATGATTCTCCCCAGACCCGTTGCTATGGCGCTATCTGTTTAGCGACTTCCTGCCGAGGATTTCCTCGGGCCAGTCGGCCGGATTGTCCGGCAGTCGGGCTTCGCACTGCAGCAGATTTTTCTTGTTGAATCGCAGCGTCCGGCCGGGGAATCTGGTGCCGTCCGAGGCGTGCCCGGGGATGTGCAGCACCGCGCCGGTATTGCGATAGCGCTGGGCATAGTCAGCTGCCGAGAACAGGGTGACGCAGCGGCCGTCAAAGCTGAACTTGCAGCCGTTCATCACAAACATGTGCGCCCTGATCAGCCAGTTCAGCCGGTGTCGGCGCAGGAAGTTGAAGCAGGCCGCCTTAGTGAACACGAAGGAGCAGCCGCGCGGGTTCGGCATCCACTCGACGACGCCCTGCTGGCCGTCGGCGTTAGACGCGCTCTCCAGCATCGGCAGCTGCGATAGGCGAAGCGAAGGTGCCGACGTTGGCATCACTGATGTGGCCCGCCGACGGTCGCATGGAGCCCAGGGCGTCGCTGACGGCATTGCGCTGCTCGATCCACTCCTCGGCGGTGGCCGGGTAGGCGGCCGGGCTCGGCATCTCCGCCACGATGTCCAGCGCGTCCGACCACAGCAGGTCGGCGATGAAGTCGGACTTGCGAAAGTGCAGCGGCTTGGGCGGCTCGTTGATTCGGCGGACCAGTTCGCTCTGGGTCGTGGCGAATCGGGGATGGTTGAAGTAGGGCGACAGGCCGCCGTGGCAGCAGAAAATCTCGCCGTTGACCACGGCGCACACCGGCATGTAGCAGAAGGTCTCGTTGAAGTAGTTGCTGAGGTTCTGACCGGCCGTCAGGCCGAACGTGGCGATCAGCTCGTCCTCGAAGTTGAAGTATCGATAGATGCGCCGGTCCTCGTGGTTGCCGCGCAGGACGAACACGTGACGTGGGTGCAGCGCCTTCAGCAGCAGGAGGTAGAGGATGGTCTCCAGGGACAGCGGCCCGCGATCAACGTAGTCGCCGAGGAACAGGTAGGACCGGGTGGGCGGCCGGCCCATGACTTCGATGAGCTTCACCAGGGAGTGAAATTCGCCGTGCAGATCGCCGAACATCACGATGGGGCCGGACAGCTGGAGGCAGTTGGGCTCGGACAGCAGCACCGACTTGGCCGTGGCCAGGGCGCCAGCGATCAGCTGGACGCTGAAATCGGACGGCAGGCAGCGCTGTTGGAGGCCGGCGCTGTGTAGTCGGGCGAACAAGCCGGCCACCGTCTCCGGGGTGTCGCTGTTTCCCGAGTTGCTGTCCGGCGGAATCGCCGACTGGGCAGCGGCCAGCTCGGATGAGGCCTCCGTTGTGTCCTCGTCATCGGAATCTACCAGGCGCCATTCGTTCACCTCGTCGCTGAGTAGGCAGCCATTGGCGTCGTCTGGGCATTCGCCGGGAGGCATTGTGCGGCTGCTGATGCTGCTGCTGCTGCTACGGCTTTTTATTCAATTGATTTAATTAATGCCGAAGGCTTAGCTGGCTAAATGATTCTTCGCACTTGCTATTTGCCTACTATTTAACCGAAAGAGCTCGCGGCCATAGACAGTTGGGCACGAGCGGCAAGCTGCTGCGGGGGTCTCTGCTAGTCTGGCTCTTTGAAAGTCAAAGTGCTTTGAACTCGGAGATTATTATATGTTTTATTGAAGCATCTATTGTTTACATACCACGGTAATAGGAGCTGTAGCCAAGAGGAGCTGCAGCCAAGAGGAGCTGTAGCCAAGAGGAGCTGTAGCCAAGAGGAGCTGCAGCCAAGAGGAGCTGTAGCCAAGAGGAGCTGTAGCCAAGAGGAGCTGTAGCCAAGAGGAGCTGCAGCCAAGAGGAGCTGTAGCCAAGAGGAGCTGCAGCCAAGAGGAGCTGCAGCCAAGAGGAGCTGTAGCCAAGAGGAGCTGCAGCCAAGAGGAGCTGTAGCCAAGAGGAGCTGTAGCCAAGAGGAGCTGCAGCCAAGAGGAGCTGCAGCCAAGAGGAGCTGCAGCCAAGAGGAGCTGCAGCCAAGAGGAGCTGCAGCCAAGAGGAGCTGCAGCCAAGAGGAGCTGCAGCCAAGAGGAGCTGCAGCCAAGAGGAGCTGCAGCCAAGAGGAGCTGCAGCCAAGAGGAGCTGCAGCCAAGAGGAGCTGTAGCCAAGAGGAGCTGCAGCCAAGAGGAGCTGCAGCCAAGAGGAGCTGCAGCCAAGAGGAGCTGTAGCCAAGAGGAGCTGTAGCCAAGAGGAGCTGTAGCCAAGAGGAGCTGTAGCCAAGAGGAGCTGCAGCCAAGAGGAGCTGCAGCCAAGAGGAGCTGCAGCCAAGAGGAGCTGCAGCCAAGAGGAGCTGTAGCCAAGAGGAGCTGTAGCCAAGAGGAGCTGCAGCCAAGAGGAGCTGCAGCCAAGAGGAGCTGCAGCCAAGAGGAGCTGTAGCCAAGAGGAGCTGTAGCCAAGAGGAGCTGCAGCCAAGAGGAGCTGCAGCCAAGAGGAGCTGCAGCCAAGAGGAGCTGCAGCCAAGGGGAGCTGCAGCCAAGAGGAGCTGCAGCCTATTGGCTAGGGTGTCTGCCATATGGCCAGAAAAAGGTTGTGGGTTCGAGCCCAAGTTATAGGAGACAATCTGTGCACTGGAGCAAGGCACTTAATCCCGCATTGCTTTAGTCTACCCAGCTGAGATCGGATACCAGTTTGAGCTGATGAAATTTAGTGGTGGGTTTTGCGGCCCCTCCAGCTCGTCAGGACTGAACAGCTGTACAAGATGCGCAGCAGCTAGAGGGATAGATCTAAGGAGAGTGCATAGCACATATGATATTGCACGCAGATTATCTCCGTTTGTTAAAGTGAATCATATGGACTCATATGTACACAATGTAGTTATTATTGTACGCAGGATCAAAGGGAAACTAATGCACTTGCGATAAACGCAAATGTACATTCCATAGATTCTACCCGTGTAATGTACACAGGATTGACTCAGATGTACACTCAATCGATGATAATGTACAATCGATTGATCCTAAGAGCCTAATGTAACCAGTATAGGGGGGGGGCAAATTTACGGACTAAATTAGAAAGACATAAATGTGCACAGGAAAGCGATGCACAAGTTTTGGTTTTAGAATTAGCCATGAATCTTGAAAATATCACTACAGACTACTTGATTAGCAAGTAGTCCGTCAATATGTACTATTTTACTTTTTAATAACTATTTTGGTGCATTTTTATGCTCGAGTAAACAAGTGCAGTCTTGTATTTTTTTGTGCTTTCATCCCCTTTTAATCCCCTTTAATCCCGTGTAATTAGACGCAAATTTAACATTGTTTTGTCTGTCAACCGAATGGAGGGATTTACGAGATTTACCTTGGATTAGTGTCCACGGTAGCTGGGGCATCAGGCTGACAATGTCTATTTTGTTGATGCGAAAAATATTTTGTTTTAGTTACGTAGACAGAATTATTTCCTTTTTCTTTAATACTTTTCTAGTATTGAAACTGTAACGCATTTTAAGGGCGCACGACGAGGACGTTCTTGCGTCCCGAGCTGAAGCATGATGATTTGCCGAAACTATTTTTTCCATTTTTACCGTTTTGAAGTACGCAAAAATACAATGGCTAATGAAGGGTATAAATTTAATTATAGAAATTGCATTCAATTATTTCGACTGTCGTTTTTGATCAGCCAGACAGACGTCACAGAAATTAGCGCCGACTGCATTTTCGTCTGTCGGTATTTATAGAGTTGAGTACAATTAAGGTACTTGAGTGCGCCTTTTTGACAGTACTTATGCTACTGTGGCAGTTGAAGTCAAATTCGGCATAAATACATACTCGTACTTCAACAATACACTGCGTTTATTGCAGACTTTGTAACAGTATATGCACTGACTGCGTTCACTACAGACTCTGTAACTGTATATGCCCTGACTGCGTTCACTACAGACTCTGTAACAGTATATGCACTGACTGCGTTCACTACAGACTCTGTAACAGTATATGCACTGACTGCGTTCACTACAGACTCTGTAACTGTATATGCCCTGACTGCGTTCACTACAGACTCTGTAACTGTATATGCACTGACTGCGTTCACTACAGACTCTGTAACAGTATATGCACTGACTGCGTTCACTACAGACTCTGTAACTGTATATGCCCTGACTGCGTTCACTACAGACTCTGTAACTGTATATGCACTGACTGCGTTCACTACAGACTCTGTAACTGTATATGCACTGACTGCGTTCACTACAGACTCTGTAACTGTATATGCCCTGACTGCGTTCACTACAGACTCTGTAACTGTATATGCACTGACTGCGTTCACTACAGACTCTGTAACTGTATATGCACTGACTGCGTTCACTACAGACTCTGTAACTGTATATGCCCTGACTGCGTTCACTACAGACTCTGTAACTGTATATGCCCTGACTGCGTTCACTACAGACTCTGTAACTGTATATGCACTGACTGCGTTCACTACAGACTCTGTAACAGTATATGCCCTGACTGCGTTCACTACAGACTCTGTAACTGTATATGCACTGACTGCGTTCACTACAGACTCTGTAACTGTATATGCCCTGACTGCGTTCACTACAGACTCTGTAACAGTATATGCACTGACTGCGTTCACTACAGACTCTGTAACTGTATATGCCCTGACTGCGTTCACTACAGACTCTGTAACTGTATATGCCCTGACTGCGTTCACTACAGACTCTGTAACTGTATATGCACTGACTGCGTTCACTACAGACTCTGTAACTGTATATGCACTGACTGCGTTCACTACAGACTCTGTAACTGTATATGCCCTGACTGCGTTCACTACAGACTCTGTAACTGTATATGCACTGACTGCGTTCACTACAGACTCTGTAACTGTATATGCACTGACTGCGTTCACTACAGACTCTGTAACTGTATATGCACTGACTGCGTTCACTACAGACTCTGTAACTGTATATGCACTGACTGCGTTCACTACAGACTCTGTAACTGTATATGCACTGACTGCGTTCACTACAGACTCTGTAACTGTATATGCACTGACTGCGTTCACTACAGACTCTGTAACTGTATATGCACTGACTGCGTTCACTACAGACTCTGTAACTGTATATGCACTGACTGCGTTCACTACAGACTCTGTAACTGTATATGCACTGACTGCGTTCACTACAGACTCTGTAACTGTATAGACACCCACACAAAACACACACACACACACACACAGAATTCTGTAACTATACGGCACTGAATGCTGGCACACACTACAGATTCGATAGCTGTTAGACGCGCATTGCATTCACTACAGACACAGTCAAGTGTGTAAGTACAGCGTTCAGTTCCCTCACGTAGACGTCATTTCAACTCTGTCATTTGGCCATCCGAGTTACCTGAAATGGGCCAGAGCTGACGTGATGGGGGCAGGGGATCATTTCAATATCCCGCATCCCATCGCTCCTGGCCTCAAATCCGTATCCCCTAATTTCCTTCATCTTCCTGTGCGAGCGATATTTTTCTGCTTTCCCCTCTCCCTCTAGGCAGCCCGTCTTGCCCGCATTTCATTCCCTGCATGGTCGGAAATCTGGGATCTTCGGCAGCAGAGTACTGAGCGGGTCGGTCTCAGACTCAGGGACTTGTACAGGCAGGCCTGAGGCTTGCGGTAAGTGGACAAAGTCAAACGCGTCTGATTGGCTGCCCCCTCCTCCCCAAGAGCACTTTTCCCTAATCCTTAGATCTATCCCTCTGGCAGTTCCACCCCCGCCCAGAGTGCTCCCGCTCGAGAGAGATCCTCAAATGAGAACTAGATGGATTTGGGCTTTGTTGCCATGGGCTACGCCGGGGCTTCAATGCCCCCCATCGCACCCCAATCCCCTAAATGGGAGACGGGCCGACGCGGCCGATTCGGGCGGGGAAAGAGCCTGGAGAGCCGAAGATGGGGGAATGCAAATGGGTGAGGAGATGGGGCAGCTGAGGAGGCAAGGATGCTGGGGGGGGGGGGATAAAGATAAGATGCGGCCAGCTGTAGGGTGGGGGATTCGGACAGGCCTCTCCGTCTCAGCCACTGGGGTCAGGGTGGACCAGGCGTCCCAAGCGATATAAAAATTTGCGCTCACTGCCGCACCACGTGCTGCCCGGGAAAGAGTCTGAGGCGAGGCTTTCTATTTGATTACAGCAAGGCTCCGAGAGACTGACTGAGTGGGGTGAACTCAGGTGAGATTGGAATGTGCTCAAGCAATCTGTTCAATAATCCCGAACCCTAACTCCCTGATATCCGTTTTCCACATCCATGCAGTTATCTGTTCGTTCGTTTGAACCCCGACAAGGCGACAAACCGAACTGAGGGCGATGCGTCCGGTCAGCTGCTGGTCGCTGACGGTGCTGGCCGCCGCCCTCCTGCTGCTGGCTCAGTCCGGCGCCGAGGCTGCTGGAAAGTCTGACAAGGCTAGTAAGTGCGGGAAAAGTGCACCTGGAGCCGGCATGGCGAGGGAAGGGAACGGGAACAATAAGGGATCTGGGAAGGCGATTAAGGAAAAGATCTCTTGAAAGGGATCAGGGAAGAAATCTCTGAAACGGGAACTGAGAGGAGCTGCTAATGGATTTAGGAAGGGAACTAGAACGATGTCTGGGCAGGGTTCTCGGAATGGATCAGGGAGAAGATCTATTGGAATGGATAAGGAAAAAGATCTCTCGAAAGGGATCAGGAAAAAGATCTCTCGGAAGGGATCATGGAAAATATTTCTCGGAAGGGATCAGGAAAGAAATCTTTCGGAAAGGGATCAGGGAAAAGATCTCTCGGTAGGGATAAGGGGAAATTTCTTTTGGAAGGAATCTCTCAGGGAAAAGTTCTTTTGGGAGGAATCTCTCAGGGAAGAGATCTAAGAAGGAAAATCTGGACTTTGAACTTAAAAAAGCTGAATCGCAAACGCTAAATCCTAAAAAATTGCCTTCTCTAAAAGTCCGTCAAAACTTTGTAAGTTTTAGGCCGCTGGATCTGGGGCAAAACAATGTTTTTTTTTGCGGCCCAGCAGGTTAACTAGGAGTCGAAAATTTCATGAAGCTTGTTTAGAGGAAATGGTGCTAAATCATCATGCAACTAATTACTCGAGTAAACTCTCTACTGTGCACTCATATCCCTAATGATTGAATATTAATGAATTGACGCTAAATTCTAACCGATGGCAACTTTTCGAACAGCTGTAGAAGTCCTGGACTAATTAAATATTTGTGAACACGGCTTTGCATATTATTAATAAAGTCATAATGAAGCTTGGCGACTTAGGCCTTGCCCAGCTTCAATTATTATCTAGTAAAAGTGCATTTGCGAAGACAGCTGAGTGTAGAGTTTCGTTAGGGGCACACTGAAGGCTAATAGGGCCAGTTGAGGGGCACACTGAGGCTAATAGGGCCAGTTGAGGGGCACACTGAGGCTAATAGGGGCAGTTGAGGGGCACACTGAGGGTAATAGGGCCAGTTGAGGGGCACACTGAGGCTAATAGGGGCAGTTGAGGGGCACACTGAGGCTAATAGGGGCAGTTGAGGGGCACACTGAGGGTAATAGGGCCAGTTGAGGGGCACACTGAGGCTAATAGGGGCAGTTGAGGGGCACACTGAGGGTAATAGGGCCAGTTGAGGGGCACACTGAGGCTAATAGGGGCAGTTGAGGGGCACACTGAGGGTAATAGGGCCAGTTGAGGGGCACACTGAGGGTAATAGGGCCAGTTGAGGGGCACACTGAGGGTAATAGGGCCAGTTGAGGGGCACGCTGAGGGTAATAGGGCCAGTTGAGGGGCACACTGAGGGTAATAGGGGCAGTTGAGGGGCACACTGAGGGTAATAGGGCCAGTTGAGGGGCACGCTGAGGGTAATAGGGCCAGTTGAGGGGCACACTGAGGCTAATAGGGGCAGTTGAGGGGCACACTGAGGCTAATAGGGCCAGTTGAGGGGCACACTGAGGCTAATAGGGCCAGTTGAGGGGCACACTGAGGGTAATAGGGCCAGTTGAGGGGCACACTGAGGCTAATAGGGCCAGTTGAGGGGCACACTGAAGGCTAATAGGGCCAGTTGAGGGGCACACTGAGGCTAATAGGGCCAGTTAAGGGGCACACTGAGGCTAATAGGGGCGAGTGGGGGGC
>CATNEM010000254.1:0-95000 GCA_950096795.1 Macrostomum cliftonense | reverse complement strand
AACAACATTTTAAAGTCAGCGAATGAATTAGCTGTTCACAATCATCAGCTTAACCTCAAACAAATACACTAGTCTAATGAATGCAGTCTTACTGCAGCTAGCCCATTGAGCGGCAAAATATCGGCAATTGAAATAAGCATTGGCAAAACACGTGATGGACTTTTGATCTGATTTATCATCAGATCTTCTTTCTTTGTTAAAATTGATAAAATCGGTGTTTGAAGCGAAAGTTCTTGAGAAAATTAAAAAGCCAAAGTATTGCTATACCCACCTACTATAAGTAGAAAACTGTTTTGCTGGTTTAAAATAAGTCTTAAATAAAAACAAGGTAACTAATCTTTTCATGCAAAATTCAATTTGATAAATAATGTATTGTAGTTCAGTTTAAACAGTTTTGACTACAAATAGCATCTTTGCCGTACAAAAAATTAATCTGGATCTATATACAATGAGCGTAGTCCAGTCACATCAGATACAATGGCATACAGCAGTGGTTTTCCCGGAAAATCCGCTATTGCCCAAATTGCTAAATGACCAGCCGTACACGCGTCATCGAACCGGTTGAGCTGTTTGAGCAGAATTTCTGCCATCAGTTGCCGCCGCCTCGACGCCGCCAAATCTCAAGTAGCGCCCAATGTCAGCCAGGAGTCGGTCTATTGTCCGCGATAACGACAACGAGCGTGGGCGCCTTCGACAGCTGGTGTCGTTATAGAAATACCAGACTGTCACCTCCCGGTTGAAGCGAACTGTCTTCATAGCGCCGTGCAGTTGCTTCCGGCTGTAGATTATTTCCTGCAGCAGGATATGACAGTTTTTGTGCGTCTGCTGGGCTCGCATACCGCTTCTGGGACTTATTGTATTTATACGCCCAGTCCTCGTCCTTCAGGTTAAAGAAAGAGCGAGCAATTGTGAGCATTGGGCTATTAGCCAGAAAGAGGTGGGAGGGTCGGAGAAGACGAGATTCTCAGAGTGTTTACTAAGGTGTTTACAACCACTGCAGTTGAATCTTACATTCATTGTGAGCTGTTTTCCGTGTGAATGCATTATTCTACATGCTTTTGTTTTCTTTGCAACAGTGGGCAATTGGGAGCAGTCATGTGGCTTGGTGTTATTCACTCGATTATCCGCTTAGATTTGGAGAAAAAACAGCTTAATTTAAAAAGAGTTTTCCGAGCACATCGAGACTGCAAATTCTATTTTTCAATGTACTAGCGTACTTGCATTGTGACAGGCACACAACTATAGGCTCGGTGAAAGCAAGAGACCTTGTGTTTATGTCAATGAATTCAGGCTATTGAAAACATGTTTGCTTCATTATACACAGCAGCTGACTGCACAGCAGAAAATTTTGACTAAGTTCGCCGAATTTAATTTGAAGGACTGCTTGGGTCACAAAAGTCGATTTCGTAATTTCAATTTCATTTATAGAAGTTTACAAGTTCTTTTAAGTAAAAAAATATATCCTCCTCTACCCACAACCATCCGTCATCTAAGCTATTTATTCTACTTCTAGCTGTCCATCTGCTTGTGCGCTTGTCAAGTCCATGCGTGCCTCCCCCACTGTCTGGGCTACGACAAAATTATAAAATTTATATTTTTTTCGTAGCTTATAATTAGTTAATTTAAAATCAAGAGAAAACCTGACACAAATAGACTACATTTTTGCCACGAATAGAATTTTTTACACAAGACAACGAGATGAACTGGAGTTGAGTAACCATGCATTGTTCCACTGGATATAGCACTGTTACAATACAATATGCAGATTTTGGAAAGCATTGTCTCTATTCAAAATGGCTAGTGTGATATTATTCAGCTTCTAAATTTAGAAACAGTATTTTTGTAACTGCAATTCTGCAGCTCAACATCTCTAAGAGATGAACCATCAGACAGCCAAGGACTTGAAGTTGTTTACAGCGTAGCATTTTTTTAGAACGATGAAACCCATTAGTGCAGACAGCATTTAAAAAGCCAAAGTCTTTTATAGCGTTCAGATATCCGAATTTTTACATGCATCAGTGGCGTAGCTACTGCAATTTTAGAATTAGGGAAGATAATTAGTCAGTTTGGGAGGGGATAGACGGATAGACGTATTTTTCGCTGTTCTGGTACAAAAAGCAACTTGGATACCAAAAGAAACCACAAAAAAATCACACTATTATGAAATCTGGAGGGGATGTATAGTACCCCCGTATCCCCCCTAGCCACGCCTCTGACATGCATTGTGCAGCTCCCGTTTATAGATCCGTAAACCAAGCACGGATCGATTGCAAGAACGGATTCTACGAAAATTGGTAATTATGTCGCCCCTCCTAGTACCACCCACGCTAGTTATAAACTTGCAACGTTGCCTCCCTGGGGGCGCAAAGTTATTAGGAACGTTAAATTGTACTCCAAATTCATGCTACATATTTACACTATTTACAATTAGACTTTGTTCAATTATGCCGCACCATGATTTACCGTATTTCCAAAAGTATTGAATTTTTGTCCTTGTTTTGTTAATTATGAATTGTTAATTATTGTTAATTCTTGTCAATTTATAAAAACAATATATTAATTATTTTACTTTTTTCTTCCGTGACACCAAAGCTTTCTAGCAAAGGATTCCCTACAAAAACTGTTGTGGCATTTTGTTAAAGCTATTACAGTTTCTTAGAACTTCTTATCATTTCTTAAATTTAACAATTGCTTGCTTTATTGAGCTCCAATCAAATTCAGCTGTCTACAAATCTCTATGCAAGTTAAATCTTTCCCGCTCGAAAAAAAGTCTAAAATTCTAGTAAAGAATTATTTTCAATTTTTATTATGATACAGCAATAGGTCAGCTAGTATGTGCATCGCCTCCGCCGCAAACAAATAAATTCGTTTAATGATGAACTACTGTAGTGTTACCGTGTATATATCATGGTAAATGAAAGAAGTATTATAGGGCTATTTTCTACTATACTAAGTGTCTTATTACATAGTTAATGCAATATTCCCTGACAGAAGCATAATGTCTGATATGAGCCTATCTCCATATGATGCTGCTACAGAAGTAGTAGAGTGTAGGCCTAGTAATGACACACTTGATGAAAAACGTATGGAAGCCTCTGAAACTGCAAGCCGTTATCATCATGATCAGAATCAGAGCAACAACTCCCACACCCAGTTCCGGCTGCCTTTGTCTGGATCTTGGAATGAACTGTATTATATTGATCCAATGAATTGCACAGTTCCTGATGCAATTGTCAACAATGATGTTCACTTTAATCGCCCTACAACAAGTGGTGTCACAACATTGGACCCAATTGAAGATCCACTGGAAGATTACATGTCGTTTGTAGAGCAAAGTAAGAGGAAGATAGAAACTCAGTCAACAAAGCCAGATGTTGAGTTAGCTCATTTTGCTGAAGAACATGTATCTTCTTGGCCTTGCTCTGCCAACCTTGATTTTGTTGCTAATTCATTGACCCCAAGCAAGACTGTTCAATTAGATCCTGCATTAGGCTTCCCAATACCTTCTAATGGCATTGATCAAATTGATAAAATATCAGGAAGTATAGAAGAAATGCAAAACTTTGATATGCATAACCATGTAGCTAATGAAGAAAAGAAAACAACAAATTATCATATTCCTATTATTAAGATTAGAAAGTTTCAGACAATAAAAGTGATTGGAAAAAAACAAGCTAGGCCAGGAGCAACCTGTTCATCAATTCCAACAATATCAACTATCTTTGTTGAAGCAATCCAGTCAGGTAGGTTTAAGTTAAAGAATTATAATATTTTTAATGATTGTAATTTATAAATGCAAAAATCTTTGCTAAAATGTAGATTTCTATCCATTCTATTATAGTAAATTATTAAATTGTAAAATATATAAGTCTATATTTGAAGATGTTTATTTAATGTATGATACATTTTGAATTGAATTATATATTTAAGTTATTTTAGTTAGCTAATATAAAAACAATAAACTTTTTAAAAAATTACTTTTTTGGTTACTAGTCTTGATTTGCTTTTTGTCAATTATATCCTTTCTAAACTAAATTTTAAATAATTTCTTTCTCTATTACAAACAAATTAGGCCTATATTTCAAGTGTATCTCATAAGTTACTTGTTTAAATAAGTAAATTAGTATTAATATTTGGCTGGTAAAAAGGTTATTCAATTCCCTTTTAGCCCTAATTATTTGAATTTTCCGATGTAAAAAAAGAAATCCAAATTATTTTTTAGTTTTAAGGTATTTTTAACAATATCAATATTTCAAAACTGCAAAATGATAATATAGTAAAAAATACCATAGCTAACTAACCTACTATAAGTCAGTTTATTTATTTAGTATCTTTATGCTAGGGCCTACTTAAAAATATTGCTTTAGCAATTTGAATATGTATTAAACTAAAAATATATGCAAATATTGATTATAAGCTAAACTTTTTTATTAAAATTTATTTAAAAATTGAAAGGTGATGATAATCAAAGTATTTATAAATTAATATTATATAATTCTATTGTCAATTTTATATCTTGGGTAAGTAATTTGTTTTAGGCAGTTGATTATATAGGGTCTTTTTTTAAAGAAATACTTTTTACTCATATATTTTGATCTTATTGACAACGAAATGGTTTCATAGGTAATCAAGCATGGCAATAAATTTTGAGCTATAGGTTTTAGAAACTGGAGGTATTCAAACTTTTGTTGAGTATTTTTAAACAAAAAAAATAACTAGTCTTTTTGTCATTTTGTTTTATAGTATGAACACATGCTTGTTTAGATAAATTTTGGCTAGACTTGTAGATTCTATTAGACTTCATTAAAATTTAGTGACATTAGACATATAAACATTAATATGCTAATTCAAGACTTTATTGATATAAATAGATCTTAGTATGTAAGCAAGAGATTAGAATTGGATGTATTTGTTAAATTCTTGTGTCGTCCACTTCATGTACATTTTATCTTTATAATGCAGCAATAGGTGGTATGGCTATGTAGTTTTGCATGCTAACTTTTTTTTTAGAATAATGCCATGTGCCAATTGTGCCAATTTTTCATGTAGTATAATGTACAGTCCAAATCTAAACTGGCAAAAATAGGGATATGGACCACTGGATACCATAATACATAGGCTACAGCTGCAAACTTAACTTTAGTGTCTACTATGTTTGACTTTCAAACTTTTGTCTTGTGAACCTTTGCCCGACAACATTTGTCTGGGAGCATATTTAGTCAGATTCTCACTACAATAATCTCTTGTTTACTACTTACTTAAATGTCTGAAGTAGTATTTCATGCAAAAATTCTATCCCCCTAGATGCATCTGACTTGGACGAGGAGGCAGGCTGGCAGAGCGGCGCCGACTCGCTAGCGGGATCAATCTCTCCATTGCCGGCGCCTTCCGATTCGCATCCAGACAACGCCAAAGAGGCAGTTTGTCCGCACCGGGACTGCTCTAAAGTGTTTCGCAACGCAGTCTGTTTGCGCAAGCACATTGCTCAGCACGGCCCCAGGCAGCACGTGTGCCCCAGCTGCGGCCGGGCATTTGTCCAGGCCAGCAAGTTGAAACGGCACCAGCTGGTGCACACTGGCGAGAAGCCGCACGCCTGCGATTATCCTGGCTGCGGCCGGCGATTCTCTCTGGTCTATAATCTGAACACGCACCGGAAAGTGCACGCTGGCGAGCGGCCGTTCGCCTGTCCGCATCCCGGCTGTCCGAGGAAATTCGCTCAGAGAGCCAATCTCAAGGCCCACATGCGCGTTCATAATTCCGTGGCCGCGAGTGACGATATGTCATGCTTAGCACAGTAGCTTCCGTGTCTGCTTATATCTGACTGATTCAAATTGTCCTTGTCATTTGGCTTGCTATTCCAGTGCTGCGAGGAGCGCAGCTATGCCGCATTTTTGTTTTCACGATTATGCATTGATTTGTCCCTACTATATGTTAAAGCGTGATTATGATGCATGAAGGCTATCTAAAATAACTGCATCATTATTTTCAATGAAAATTTTTCACTTTATGGCTTTAGAATTTCGGAATCCAAAATGCTGCCAGAAAAAAACACTTCTTTATTCATTAACCAATTCTTGCATGACCTGCTCATAGATGACTAGCTCCTGCAGCCCAATACTTAGTATTTATTAAGTATTAAGCGATGAAAACTACCAGTTTCCAATTCAAATACCGAATAATCACATTTATTCAGTATTTTTTTCATACTACGCTCGGATATAATACTCACGTTTTCTCATGTAGCACGAAATGCAGTTATGTCTAAGCATTAATTCACAACAATATTAAATAATTTAACCAATTATCGTACGAATGTACATTTTTAATCTCCGACCGTTCATGTTGCAAGCAGATGGAATGTATTGGAATGGAATGATTGCAGTGTGAATCCGGTATAAGACATGTTTGTATAATTTCTAACTGTGTGCATGCTGCATTGTCTTTACTTTTATAAAATTGAGACTGTTTTGCTGTGTTTTCTCCTTACTGCACGTTCCATTGTTTTTTACTATCAATTTTTTCTGATCTAACGCAATTCTTTATTTATTTATATTTGACTATTATGCTTCTTGTACTTCACCAACCGTACAATTAACTGTTGTTTTTAACTTAACCTGAATTAAGTAGCGACTCTCATATTTTTTACGTATTTTTATTCTATTTTGCATTTTATTTTTTGCTGCTTAATTATATTTGTTTAATATGTACGAAATATAATTATAATTTTCTTACCATTTGCATAATGGCACAAATAAGGTAGCCAAAAATTTAAACTTTAATACCATTTTTCAAAAAATCAAAGGCTTTCCAATACAACTATTGATCATTAATTATTGTATGTTTTTCCCGTGTGAACATATACTTTATAAAAACTTGATCTTCAGTGCCCAGCTCATAGCAACCCATAAGCAGTCTAAACGTTTTTATGTCGAACGTTATGTAACTGACAACCGATTTGAAAAAACTCAGCAATTGGATCCTTTTTTAAGTTTTGCAATTAACCTTTTGCATTAATTTGCAGGGTGCAAAAAGTGAAAAGGGTGTTGTGTGTGATTCATGGTAGCGTAGGACGTGAACTTTTTAATTAGGCGACAGGAAATTTGATTATTATACTGTTGGCTAATCTCGTGTTCCATTTTGAGGAAAACAATCAATTTAGCGCCAATTATCGTGATCCTTCGTGCTTAGACTAAGTATCACAATTGCTCATGTTTTGATTATAATTAAATTACGAAGAAAAAATTTGATACTTCTAATAATAAAGACCGATTCTAGGGTTTTTTAGAATCAATTTTCTGATACCAAGGCTTCGGGTTTTTTCTCCTGTAGCATTCTCGACTTTTTTACAAGTTTTTAAAACCATACGAAAGGGATGAAATTAAGGTAGATATTTAATGTTTGCATGATTTCGAAAGAAGCTTGTTGAAATAGCTACCGGTATCGACGCCACATTTATTTTTTAATATAATTCGTAATAATTCGTAAATAACGACATTGATAGACCAAAAGAGAGCGGGTAAAATTGGCGTAGCGGGATAGAGTGCATTTTCTATCCTTAAAGCTCTGTTGCATAGCGATTCGGCAGTAGTTTCCTTGGTTACTAGCTTTCTATTGGACAACTGATTTAAACAGTGTTGTTTAGAGAACCCGTATTTTTTAAATCGACTGTCGACGAAAGTTAACTGCAGCGAGGTCTGATTGCATTTTCCTCACAACATTCATAATTTGACTTAACCTTAACGCTTACCTTAAAATCATTATCGATTAGAGATGGTAAGTATGTATTGCTTTCTAATTAAGTGCTAGAATTGAATTTGTATACACTTTAGAGTGCGCTTTTTATGTAGTTGTTTATTTTTGACAAAGTAGCTATATCTCAGGTTAATGATTTTAGTAACAAAAGTAAAGATGCAAATCTGTCGTACTAGGGCTAGTTTTTATTTTCCTTATTAAATCAACTAAATGTATTTTTTGCATTTTAAAGTTATAAAAATGTTTAACTCAGGGATTTTTTTTAACAAAACTCTTATATTTTTATTCATTTGTCAATAGTTAGCTATGTATTGATTAGCCTTATACCTAATGCCACAAAAAATTTATGAAATAATTTAAAAAATTATGTTTGAGCTCTTAGAAATTTTTCTAAGCTATGTTTGTCATAAACTTCAAAATAAAAAAAATATCAATTAAGCCAAAAAGTATTTTATACTTTTATGTTTAAATATTTTACTTATATTTTTTGTTTAATTATGATTATACTTTTAAAAAATGCTAGCTATTAAATATACAATAATTTTTTTACTTAAGGTTTTTTATGTTACATAATAATTATCCTTTTTTATTTATGCTAAAATAGGTTTTATCATAATAAAAAATTAGGTTACCTTTAAATAATGGTAGCATTTTTTAATTATCTCTAATATTATATTAAGCTAAATATAAAAATTATAATATTGGCTAAACAATTATATACTATTTGCTAATCTAACAATTTGTATATAATAAATGTATCTATTTATTTGTCATGCTTTTTGTCTATTTTATAATTATTTCTAGAAAAAATTCTTATCTATTAATTTATAGTTTATATAAAGGTATTTATTTGCTTTATTGCTTTATATCTTTCTATATTTATATATTTTGAAGATTATTTAGTGCCATACAAAGTTGCACCTTTTTCTAATATATTAATAAAAAGATGGCACATATTTTTACCTGGTAACTTAGTAACTTAGTTAAAGTAACTAAATTAAACTTACTTACTTACTTACTTAATTTACTTACTTAGTAACTAAATTAAAGTTTAATGTAAACCTGGTATAAAGAATAAAAAAGTGCATTAAATTAAAATCAAAACAAGATATTTAAGTCCTAAGTAATATTTTTGCTAAGAGGTTAAACCCATTCAACTATATCTTTTCTTATTAAAAACATTTATATTAGTATATACAAACTTTCACATTCCAGCTTAATTAAAAAATAAATAAAATATTTTCAAGTGGAAAAAATTGTTACCTTTATCAATGATAAAATCCTACCAATGCTGATTAACCCATAAAATAAGTCACTGTAAGCTAATGTTACTTTTATCTTTCTTTCCTCTGATCTGGAAAGATATGTAAATTTTTAGTATTTAATATATTTCACAATAATATTGCATGCAATAACAGAACTATTTTAGGAGCTCATTTTTGCTAGCAGTAAACTCATCATCCAACTTGCTAACTTCCTCGTAGGCCGACCAACTAACTGAAGAGCAAATTGCTGAGTTCAAAGAGGCTTTCAGCCTTTTCGACAAGGATGGCGATGGCACCATCACCACAAAGGAGTTGGGCACTGTCATGCGCTCCCTGGGTCAGAACCCGACTGAGGCCGAGCTGCAAGACATGATCAATGAAGTGGACGCCGACGGCAATGGCACCATCGACTTTCCCGAATTCCTCACCATGATGGCCAGGAAGATGAAGGACACTGACAGCGAGGAGGAGATTCGCGAAGCCTTCCGCGTATTCGACAAGGATGGCAATGGCTTCATCTCCGCTGCCGAGCTGCGCCACGTCATGACAAACCTGGGCGAGAAGCTTACTGATGAGGAGGTCGACGAAATGATCAGGGAGGCCGATATTGACGGCGACGGGCAGGTCAACTACGAGGGTAAGCGCTTCAAGCTGATGCTTGTGATTTGCATTTCACTGTCAACTGGCCACAGTTGCACAGTGCTGAGCTCGTTAATTATCATTTGAAAAAGTAATTTTGGCTACTTACCCTGCATGTTGGCTGTACTGTTTGGTGTGTTGGAGCTGTGCGTATCATTCAGCTAGGCCGGGGCACTTTTTGTCTTTTACAATCCCAACTAAAATCCATCGCGTACTTACTGGCTTATTAATTAAACAATGCACAGCGCAGTTGTTGTGTTGGTGTTTTGTTTTGTGCACCTGATCGCGCCGCACCCGGTTGGTTGATTTTGACGATAAAGGCATAATTATAATAACGATTTTTGCTGGCACTGCGTGTAAATTTAAATGCCGTTTTGTCCTATTTAAACTTGATCGGGTGTCTGCTACGACTGCTACAGAGAGCAAGAGAGACAGATGGATTGACCTGTAGTTTTGCGGTGAATCCAGATTTGCATTGTGTATTTGATATTTTATTCAGTTGCCAGTTGTTTTTCGCTTGCCTTTATTAATTATTATCAAAATGATTACAATAGTCGTATTCATAGACACGCAGCCACGTTGCCGTTGTCCCTTAATGTTGTTTTATTTTGCTTTGATTCTTTTCTCTCTTCATTTCAGAGTTTGTTAGAATGATGACCACTAAGTAGAGCACCCGATCTGATTAGGGCACAAGCGCCTGCCAGCACGCAGCATGTACACAGATCTATTGACAGACAGAACTCCCTCTCTCAGCTTAACCAGCATATCTGTCTCAAAGTCTAATATGCGATTAATTCCTAGTGTCCTGCATTCCTACTATAATACAGCGCTTATTAAACTACTTTATCCAATAACTATTTACTAACTGAGCTATATAAATTTGCAACTAAAATTATTTAAGCTGACCCGCTCAATAGCCGCATGCTTCTTTCTAATGTTCTTTAAATCTTTATCAGGCTTAGGCAGCGATTTTAATATTAAGTTAGGTAGACTTAGGGATTAGGCTAGCACAGTTGTGAGAGCATCATCGGAATCTGATCGCGAGTGCCAAAGCACCGCTTAATGGTAATTAAATTGTCAAGAATTCTTAACTGAGTTCTTGCTTCCTTTTATTGCGTTTATTTATTCATTATTTAATTTGTTTGAATTGACGCACGCCAACTTGGCACGGATTTAATAGAGAGCGTCTCGTGTCCGAGTGTGCGTTAATTTAGTTTTTTGCTGCTTGGCGTGTGCGTGCCTGTGCGTTTGTGTGTAGCTCTCCTCTACTGCTTGCTAATTTGTTTTAACTAAGCTAATCAATTTGCTCTGTAAAAAAACCGGTGCTAATTAATAATCGGAGAAGAGCTGCTTTTATTAGTGATATACATTACTGTTTAAATTTACATTGATCTAATGATACAAACTGCTCAGCTATCAGTCTATCTCTAATTTGATCCAACTATCTTGTATTGATTTGTCTTGGTGTTCTTTGAACATCCTTTCATTATTTAGAGGTCTTGGCACTGTAATTTTAATGCGTTTATCTTTCATTAGCATTTATTTATTTATTTATTAGTTATTTAATGTGCGACATACCCTGTCTATTCTATTGATAATATCGTTTCCAATGGTCGGTTAGGTGGTAAAACTTGTCAATCTGGGGATTTGAATTCGCGCCTTTCGAAACTAAGATTAATAGTTTTTGCTGTGTATTGTGAGAAAGTTTGCTCGTGAAGTCTCTATTGAAATTGGGCGTTTCTCACCCAGCTGTTTCACACGGTAACCCTTGGGTTTTTAGCGATAGAAAAAAAGCGAAATTTTAGTGCCCGTGTCCAGCCCCGCCAACCCCCAGAAACTGAATACGACAGTCCCGCCGAAAATGATTTCTCTAGAGATTAAGCGCCTGGCTCATTCTGACAGAATTTATTCGCCTGCACTGCAAATCGAAAGCCGCCGCATCGCCAAGTGACTAATTCGGCTGCTTCGCTGGCGCCTGTGTGTGGGTGTGTGCTTGATATTTTATCTAGCTTAGTTCTGGCCTAACCCCCCACCCCACTCACCGAATGACGGGCTCTGGATGGCTACTGGGCCGTATATAAGCCTAGGCTGTCAGTTTTCTCCGGCTTGTCTGACTGTTTTTCCTGCATTTTCGCGTGACCTTTTGCCGATAGAAAATGTCGTTGATATTATAGGAATGAAAACCCTGGGTAGATGGCCTGTTCAGAATGCGCTGTCTAACTTACTGACGACTGAGAAATCTGTTTTTTCATCGCTTTTCCCCACTCTGGCTATCTGTGTATTGCTTTCAGCTTCATCAAAATTTTTTTCTATCAGATTTCAAACTCGGATTCCCGCTTTCCCGATCCCAGGCTGTGTGATGCAAAATACTCGCAACTCAACTCTTGATCACCGACTAATTAAAAGATCCCAACATTCGTGACTCTTGTCTTAAGATTATCGACTCTGATACTTCGATCTCAGACTTATTGATCTAGGGATACGTGTCCGATCTAGGGATCTCTTAATCTAATTCCTGACCTCACCACATCTGTATGCTAGTATTTACCAGTGTCTTATAGTCATAGGGAGGTCTTCTGTCTTTCTATCGCAGATCGTACGGCTGATTAGCGGATTTTTGTTCAATTGTAATATTATTGACACTTTCAATTGCCCTTTACCCTGTTCAGTGAACTGAATTTTTCATAGTGCAGCGCTAAGCATCAGTTTAGGCGTGCGTATTTTGCTACTCTCGGCTTAGAGAGCCCCACCCTGCTTAGTTAAATGAACTCTTAAGCCCATTCTCCCCTCCCAATAGTTGAAATTTTAGCCCTCCGCCTTTCCGTCTAGCATTGGAATGTATTGCCCATTAAATGCCATCTCTTAGCGGCATTCAAATTGCTTATTAACTGTGCGATTGCTGCGCTAGCCTGCGCGACGAAGGCAAAGAAAAACTAAAAAGCAGCGAAGAACTGAGCCTCTCATCCCACTTACCCTCTCATCATTTCTCCCGAATCCCTTTCTCGCTCATCCTCTTCTATGCCTTTTTTATTTTCTACTTCTAAGTCTGGCTCAATTTTCCTTAGCTGCAAAATGCGCATTCAATTCCCGACTGCTTGCCTTAATTTATCCATTTCCCTTTTCCTCTTTTTGTATTCTCTTTTTACTCCGCCTACTTCCCCCTTGGCTGCAGTCTCTAGACTCCCGTCATCCTTAAAGCCAGCTACTCCACTCCACACAGGCCTCAATTCCAAGCACACAACAGCGGAATCAATGCGCCCTCGAGGCCGAGGCATGCGGCAAAGAAGAGAGAAAAAGGGGAGATGCGAGCCGGCCCTCTCGGGTTTTTTTGGCTTCAGGCTGGGAAGCGTCTTGTTTGAAAAGAAATGCGTGTTAGCCTTTTCTCCCCTCCTCTCTCGTTCCCCGCCTGGCTTGCTCGCTTTCATACTTTCCGACTTACTCCATTTGGATGGGCGGCTCGCCGCTGCTGAATAAGATTTTTGCCAGATTCTCCACTTCTGCGCGTTGCCCCTCCCTGCCTAACCCCCTGCCCCGCCTCGGCCAGCCTCGTTTTCATCAGCTGCTCCTCGGTTTCTCTTTTGCTGCACATTAGCATTCATTGCCGCGCCCGCGTACATTTGGCCTCATCCGGGCGCGCGCACCGAGGGAAAGGCCGGCAGGCTGCTTTAGGGGAAAACGAGGCAGAGGAGACGGGGGAACTGGGGAAGATACCGGCAGAGTCGGGTAGGGTGGGAGCTGCGAGATGAGGTAGGGCGAAGCCGGGTGCAGTCCGTAGCCCTTAAGTCTAGCTAGCTATCTAGCCCGCATCTTTTTCGGCCGATGCATGCGTTGTCATGGCGGCTCTGGGGAGATGGATGGGACGAGAACGAGAAGCTGGGCGGCCCCAAGCCAGCCAGCCAGCCATGGCTGCTGTCAACCTCGTAGCTTAGTTGGCTTAGTCGCTCGCACTCACGCCAGCCACATGGGGCCGCCGGTGTCGGGTTGCCTGCATCCCAGGCTTAGTATTGCATTTCCTAGCTAGTATCTTTGCCCTTTGCCCCTGCTGTGGCTTTACTGAATGCGTCTGCGCAGTTTTTTTATCGGCAAACTGTAGATACTTATTAGATACACTAGCGGCAGCGGATTGCATGGTTTCGGATAGGAAGTTCAGCCATTTTTTGCAACAATTCAGTGCGCAGCTTCCTGAAGAGGGCTTTCTGCCCTCGCCCTTCCGACCCGAATTGCGGTACGCTTGGTAGAATGCTCGCCTTATAAATCAGTCAGAAAGGTTTTTCCTATGTACCGGGTCATAAAACAGCCTTACTTTCAACCGATGCATTGTAAAGCAACGCATTATCACTCCCCGCTTTAGCTCTTTGTTGCACAGGCTCAGCCTAAAAATGAGTCTACTACGCGAAATTTAGGTTAGTAGACTGTTCGCTCCTGTGCCGGACATGCAGGGCTATTTCTCTAGGGAGAGTTAATGAAAAAGTCATGCTAACAGCCCAGGACCACGATACTGCGCTGCACGTGTAAGTGGAGACCGTTTGCATTGGGGTTGCGGTGTGTAAATATTTAATGTGGGCATTTTTGTTAACCCTGCTTCTCCAATGCTCATCGTATGGAAGTAAAACTAAAATGCAAGGCCTCGGCTAGCTGCAGAGCGAGGCTATGAGAGACATTTGAAATTGGAGCATGGTGTGGACTATCTTGCCTAACCCGCAATCTACTGCTGCTGCTAGATTTTGATTTGCAGAGTCGTATGTTATGCCATTCATTGTTTTCTTTACTGCGCAACGGCGGAATCCGCTATTCAGCTAGGCATAGCTCTCATTCCAGTCTGTGTCCGCGTCTGCATTGCATCAACAAGCACTCATCGCGGGGATGCTGGTTGTCATGGAGAGAGCACTTCCTCTTTACGCATGACAGAGGAAGAGAGATAGGAGGGGAAGTGAACGGAGCAGACGACAATGTTTTGCTCGTAAAATCGGCACTTGATAGAGTTGATTCTGCTCTAAGCATTAGTCTTGTTTCCTGAGCATGTCTGTCTGACTGTCTGCCCTACAGTCACCATTGAAGTGCGCTTCTATTTGTCAAAAGCCTCTCAGCAAGTAGACCGTAGCCCATTATTCATGCGTTTATTTAAGCTTGGCTGTGGTATGCTTATTCAAACTGTCCTGGTTTCCTTCAAAATAAGCAAAAAATTTGCAAATAGCGCGGCACTTTAAAGCCGCAAATTTTTTTAGGCCGCGCTAACAGAGCCAGTTTCCTCAGCGTAAAAAAAACTGCTCGAAGTTGATTTTTCCTCGCTAAAATGCTCAAATACTGCATTGAATTGGGGCTTCTGTTTTGTGTTTGCAGTGGCGCAAGTCGCTTCGTTTTCCTAGGTTGCTCTGTCCGCTGTTTTTAGAGTCCGCTAGCCCACGCGATTGCTCTAGTATGCAAAAAAGCAATTACTGTCAGCCTGGATTGGCCGGCATTGAGCCTTCCTAATCTCCCGTTGCGTGAAAGGAAATTAAGGGGGCTGGAGAGCGTCATAGACGCGCAATTCTGGTTGGCATGCCGTATAGGAAGGAAAAAGAGATGAAGAAGATTCTGACCAGAAATGGAATGGTTGCTGCAGTCGGGGATTTTTAGGTTATCACAAGAGAGGGAGAAAGATGGGTGGAAATGGAATGAAGCGGTGGAAATGGAGCTGAGCCCAGAAGGGAAATAAAATTAGTCCTTCCTCGGCTCTTTTCCTCATTTTCTATTCCCCCCTCCCCATACCGATGAGGGAGGCTGTGTTAACGGAATTGCTCCTCCTGCCAGGCTGGCTGCACTTTTGCACCAAAGCCTGGACCCCCTAGCGGCAGCCTCAAATTTCCAGTCTCCGTATCTCTCTCCGCCTGTCTAGCTGTCTCTCTTCAACTCTTCCCTCCCAGCCTCCTTCCTTCCTGGAGAGGCTTAAGCCAATGCTGCCGCTTGCGCTGTCTTGTCACATGCCATTACCACGCATGCTCTATGCGAATGGCTTGATCTGCTCATATCGCTCCCTCTGTCTCTCTCCCTGTCTAGCTTTTTTCCTCTCAGCAGCTTTTTCGTTCCGTTTTATTCCCAAATCGTTCGGTTTGCCAATATCTATTCAGCGGACAAGGCTGGGCCCTGTCCTAACCATTCTGCAAGCTCTCGTGGCAGTCCCGAGCAGCACGTCAAGTAGATAGTGGATGCCCGCGTCCCTCCCTCCCTCTCTCTGTGTCCTGTTTTTAAATGGAGTATCCCGCTAGAAATGATGCGAAATTTTGCATGCGACAGCCGCGGCTCTCCAGTTTCCCCTCGGGCAAAGGGAGGGTGGAGGGCTAGGCAAGTAAGTAGGGCAGCAGGGCGGGAGCTGCATGGCATTGAGCAGAATAGACGGGATGCGGAGGAAATGGAGAGACCCCAGTGTCCCCCCTCCCGATCTCTGCTTGGCTTTTAGCTTATCGATCTGATGATGCTGCTGTGAGCGGTGCTTGCTGGAGCTATCGGGCAATCTCCTCGGTCCGCTGAGACTCCAGCTCTTTCTGTCAATACTTTTTGATCTATTGAAAAACGGGTTCTCTTTCATTTAGGTCTCTGTCGGTGAATGCAGGCCATTTGCCAGTCGGAGTCGAATACAATTTTTATCATTTTTATTCATTTATTTTACCTATTTTTGCTTTCCATTGTTTAAAAGTTTGTTATGAACTGCTAGCTAAACTTAATTGCTTGCCGCCACGAATTGCAGAGTTCGTTACTATGATGACGACCAAGTAAAACGGCCGGCCACTGGACCTACCCAGAGTTGCGTAACACTAGAGTGCATTGAGCAGCCAGCCCGCCGAGTCAAGCTGAATTAATTTACTTTAATATTATTATTAATATTGAACTAGCTAGCCGCAATCCGATCAGTGTGTTCTTCTCTTTCTCTAAATTCTGTCTGTTTGCATAGAGAAACACCCGATTCTTCCTCGCCGCCCTTTTTACTAGCTGATCCCCCAGCGAAATCCCCCTGCAGGCAGTTACTATTGTACAGTCGCTTTCTGTATATGTCAGCTGTGGCAACTGCGATGATAGGAAACCAATGCAGCAAGGCATGCACAGCATGTAAGCTGATTGCAAAACGTATATAGGAAAAGGCCGCAGTTGATAGCCCACTTTGTTCTCTCTGTGTTTCTATAATTTTTCTCACTTATTTCCTTCTGTTTCTCTAATTTTACTGCTATATAAAAGCACATGTTAGCAACTAAGACCGATGCCCCCCCCCCAACTTACATCTATAATAATAGGCTTACTAGGCCGAACAAATTGCCGGATTGATTTGTTTTGCGCTCTCCGGTAGCTTATAAATTATATTCCTTATGTTATTAGTAACGTGTTTAATTAATTATATTTAACAATTTTATAATCTCCTTCGTTTTCTATTTTTTACTCAATCCATTTTAAAGGCAATATTTACTATTAATAATAAAATACATATGCTATGCTAAGCGTACTTATGCCGACATTTCCGTCTGCTCTCCAACTCGTATACAATCTTTAGGACGTACGCTCGTACTATGCGACTCTAAAAGAAAGCGAAGAAGCACTCGGGCCCCGAC
Source organism: Macrostomum cliftonense (assembly GCA_950096795.1). Lineage (NCBI taxonomy): Eukaryota > Metazoa > Platyhelminthes > Macrostomidae > Macrostomum > Macrostomum cliftonense. Next base: position 77,767 of record CATNEM010000254.1, on the reverse strand, counting down.
ATTCCTCTATTGCTGCCATTTTGCACTAGCTTGACTCTAAAAACTACTAATATTTTTAATGGGATTTACTGTGCGGTCAGAGCCTTGCACTTCTTTCTATAGTACTGTTGAGTAGTATATTCTGCTATTATGTTTGCGAGGGTTTTTTCGTGTCGGGATTTCAAATAAATTCGCCCATGCTTATTCTATTGTTATTGTCTAATTTTTTCCTACTTATTTTAATTCTGGCTAACAAAACTATAAACTCATATTTTAGGCTTTGTTGGTGACTCGTGTGCAATGCGTTTGATCAGTGTTATAGTTACACGTGTTTCAGCTTCTCCGCCTCATCCAAATTACCTGGGCAAAGACTGTCCCGCTTGCACGCACCAGCCCCTCCCTTCCCGTTGAGCAATACCCTAAATGCACTCAGCGAAATTTAAAGTAAAAACACTGCAAGTGTCTTTTCCTCTGTCTGTTTTTTTTGTTATTCGTCAAAAAATAATATACTAAAAACACTTTTTTTCCTATTTTGTTCAGTTTGTTTCGCTTTTATTCTACACACATAACAGGCATAGACATACATTTATTTGCTCTGTGTAGCACCTGCCTCAGCGGTTTGCTAGTTTCCTATCTATAACCAAATGTATTGTCTTGTAGGCGGGCAGGCTGATTAGCTTGGGAAAATTCTACGATTATTTAGGGATTTTGTAAACTAAGAACAGGTTTCTGTGACATGGTTATTGCTAGGCAGTCAAAATTGCATGCATTAAGACAACTCCGATGAAATTGTGCAATTTTCTAAGAAATATACGTGAAAAGGGAATCCCTAATCTTTACTTAACAGTTACCACCGATTAAGCTTTAACTAATCAATTATCCTTGTTTATCGCTTTTTTCAATGTCAAAATGACAAATATAATGTACAGGTTGTTGTGTCCATCTATTCATTCAGTCATTCATAATTTATTAAATAAGTAATGAATAAATGTTGGCACCCGACCTTTCGACCAGATGTACAGCCACGGCACAGCCGCAGCTGGCTGCCGCGGCGCATCCGAGTGCTGTGTGCAGCTGTTCAGTCCTGACGGGCTGGAGGGGCCGCCCCTAAATTTACCCAGCTCAAACTGGTACCTGATCTCAGCTGGATTGACTGGGATTAAGTGCCTTGCTTAAGCACACAAATTGTCTCCTAGACCCGGGACTCGAACCCCAAACCTTCCGGTCATAAGGCAGACACCCTAGCCACTAGGCTACAACTCCTCTTATTAATTTAAAAAAATATCAAAAGCATTAGTGCATCTTTTCACATTTACGCAAACAATAGTGGAAAACAGAAATTATATCAGAGCTTAATTGGCCTCAAGAATTTTATTTGTTTTGTGTGTACAAATTAAACATATCGAACTCAGCCCCCAGGTTGTGCAGCCAGCGAATGAGCATTATTAGTTACATTAGAACATCACATTAGCAGCAGAAATGTTTCTCAAAATGGTTCATTTTCACACTATGCCCATTCGAGATAGTCGTATAAATGAAACGAACAAAATACGTGCCACATGCTGCGCACACTACTGATTATCGGTTTTAGAAAAGTAGCTAAATAAGAAAAACTCGGTTAGAAATGAAGGCACACGTAGCTTTTTTCATGGTTAACGCCAGTCTCTGGATAACACGGGGAAAAATGGCGAAGGGCCGCAGACTTTCACTTGAAAACCAACGCGCAACAAAAATTAGTGCATAACAGAATTTAAATAAAAATGTAATCTTGCAGCGCATCAAGCAGCCAACAATGTAAGAAACGGACATGTCTTTAATAAATAAATGCTAGTCTGCACAACTGTGTAATTTCAAGCTGGACAGAATTTTGTGTCCAACCATGCACGATCTTTTTTAGAAAAAAAACAAGACACGGGACAAAAAATATTAAGCAGTATGGTACCAGAGATTCTGAGCAAAATTCATTTTACCAGCTGTGTTGGGTGAATTTCTGTTGGTTTGTGTGGAGGCAGGCAGACACTCTGCGATCTGACTGATTTTGCAATGCTTTTTTACTGTCTTTGTGTCAACCAACTGACAGTCTTTGTTTACCCACATAAAAGCTCAGTCTTACAACCTGACAGTTCCACGAAATCTACGCTAACCGCCAGCCGACTGTCGCTGCCATCGCCACTGCTGGCGCGGACTGGCGGGCTGGCAGGCTGTCACCAACAGGCGCGAATTGTCCGACGCGGCCTCCAGGCACATGCGGCGCAGCACGTGGTAGATGGTGCCGTCCGGCCTGTACTGCCACTCCTGGTTGCCGCGGCCACCGTGGCAGTTGTAGACAATAACGCCGGTGCCGGGATAGTCAACGCAGCCTTCGTCGCGGCGAATTTCGCCCAGCTTGGACAGCATCCAGAACTGGTTGCCGCCCTGGCCGTGGCATTGCCACAGTTTCACGGGCGTCTGGCCGGTCTCTCTGTGGCTGACTGGCGCGTCAATGCAGTAGGGTCCGGCGGCGCTTTGGATGGCGCCTTTGGCGAGCGCGTGGCCAGGCAGGAACAGCTCCGGATAGACGGTGTCCAGGTACCACTGGAAGCTGCGACAGCCCAGGCGCTGGCGTAGGGCTTTGCGCTCGGACACGTCGCCGAATTCGCCCTGAAAATGCCATCACAATGGATTAGCGATTCGGTTTATGCTCTATCTATGAGGTGCAGCTAAAACCGGCCTAAAAATGATAATTGCACAACAAACAACTAGCAGATAAACGCCATTTAATGTATTCATAGTAGGATCAAAGCTCGCTTTACCTAGTTCTTATAAACCCAAGAAATTATCTAGAGCAGCTTCCGTAGTTTCCATAGTGTTAAAAAATTTCTAAGAGGCGCAAAACCCATAAATAATGTACGGTCACAGTCGATTCGCCCAACACTGTACTTTAATGAAGTGTAAAAATCAAGCAGTAAGGCGTTTGGCATCGAGTGCGACATTGGCATCCGTGTAATATTGCAGCTCATTTGTCACCGAAGAGAGCGGCGTCTTTGAATTTGGCAACAATTCGGCAAAGATTGGCTGCGGTCAGCTAAAGTTCAACAAATTCACTCTGAATTTATCTTTATAACCCACACTGTTGCTATTTTAAACTAGCACCACAAATCACAACAAGCCTTGCTTTCTAAAACGTTTCGTCCCATTTAGACGAGCTGTAGCCCACTGGCTAGGGCATCTGCCTTTTGACAGGAAGGTCATGAGTTTGAGCCCCGGCTCTAGGAGACAATTTGTGTCCCTTAGCAAGGCACTTAATGCCGCATTGCTTCAGTCCACCCAGCTGAGATCGGGTGCCAGTTTGAGCTGGGTAAATTTAGGGGTGGGTGTTGCGGCCTTTCCAGCCAGTCAGGACTGAGCAGCTGTACACAGCCGTTTAAATGCGCCCCGAGCAGGTAGCTGCGAGCTGTGTCGTTTTTGGGCGTATTTGGTCGGGAGGTCGGCTGTCATAATTTTTTAGTCCTTTTCAATGCTTTTATTTTTGACCTCAAAAAAGCCCTTTCACCCTTCCTCTCTCTATTCCATTTATTTTTTTCCTACAATCACTATCTAATCCCATGTTTTCACTCCCTTCTTCCCTAAACCCTCACTCCCTTCTTCCCTACACTGTCACTCCCTTCTTCCCTACACTGTCACTCCCTTCTTCCCTACACTGTCACTCCCTTCTTCCCTACACTGTCACTCTCTTCTTCCCTACACTGTCACTCCCTTCTTCCCTACACTGTCACTCCCTTCTTCCCTACACTGTCACTCCCTTCTTCCCTACACTGTCACTCCCTTCTTCCCTACACTCTCACTCCCTCCTTCCCTACACTCTCACTCCCTCCTTCCCTACACTCTCACTCCCTTCTTCCCTACACAGTCACTCCCTTCTTCCCTACACAGTCACTCCCTTCTTCCCTACACTGTCACTCCCTTCTTCCCTACACTCACTCCCTTCTTCCCTACACAGTCACTCCCTTCTTCCCTACACTCTCACTCCCTTCTTCCCTACACAGTCACTCCCTTCTTCCCTACACTGTCACTCCCTTCTTCCCTACACTCACTCCATTCTTCCCTACACTCTCACTTTACAGAAGTGGCACCTCAGAAACTCTAACAGATCAATTTCAACTTGAGCTACAGAACTTCGCACCCACCCACCTCCAAGCTTGAAAAGCCTCACCTTCCCGCCGACCCGCTCATAGTAGAGCTTGGCATAATCGTCCATCCACACCTCGGCCAGTCGCACAGAATTCTTCTTCAACACGTTGCCCTTGCCCCAGGAATAGGGCGAGCGCTTTCGAAATACGTGGCCAACAATAGAGCAGGGAGCGATCTCCAGCGTGCCGCCGCACATCCAAATTTTAAAGCTGATCTCCAGATTCTCCCCGCCCCAGATGTCGAAGCCGGGATCGTAGCTGCCCAGGTGGGCAAAGTAGCGCCTATCCATGGCGAATAGGCCGCCGGCCATGGTCGGGCTGGGCACCGGGTCGATGCGGCTGGCCCGCTGGTTGCGGACCCGATCGGGCAGCACGTGCCAGTTGAATTGCAGATTCCAATCGAAGCCGCCAACGTTGACGCCGTCCAGATTGCTGGCCGAGGACATTGCGAAGGTGTCATCGCTAATGACCTGGATTGGTTTGAGGCAGGGGCATTCTCTGTGCTGGTGGCATTGCCTGGCTGCTTCAGGACTCGAATTTAAGAAATTTTAAGCTTTTTCAGCGTGAAGACTGCAATAGTCTACCTCAATGACAGGCGTCACAACTCGCGTCCAGTTCTGCGCAATCCGATGCAGCAGCGGCTCCAGCCAACCGTTGACGCACTCGCAATGCGAATCTAGGAAAGTCAGGACGGCGCCTTGGGCTTTGCGCGCGCCCATCAGGCGGGCTCGAATCAGGCCTTCGCGTTTCACGGCGCGAAGAATTCGCACCTTGGGCGAGTAGTACCTGGGTAGGTCGGGGTGGGTCATGCGAAAAGCGAGCGCTAAAAAGAGAGTCACAGCTGGGATGAGGGGGAGAGTCACAGCTGGGATGAGGGGGGAGAGTCACAGCTGGGATGAAGGGGGAGTCACAGATGGGATGAAGGGGAAAGTCACAGCTGGGATGAAGGGGGAAGTCACAGCTGGGATGAAGGGGGGAGTCACAGCTGGGATGAAGGGGGAGAGTCACAAATGGAATGAAGGGGAGAGTCACAGATGGGATGAAGGGGGAGAGTCACAGATGGGATGAAGGGGGGAGTCACAGATGGGATGAAGGGGAGAGTCACAGATGGGATGAGGGGGGAGAGTTACAGCTGGGATGAAGGGGAGAGTCACAAATCGGATGAAGGGGGGGAGTCACAGATGGGATGAAGGGGGAGAGTCACAGCTGGGATGAAGGGGGAAGTCACAGATGGGATGAAGGGGGAGAGTCACAGATGGGATGAAGGGGGAGAGTCACAGATGGGATGAATGGGGGAGAGTCACAGATGGGATGAAGGGGGGAGTCACAGATGGGATGAAGGGGGAGAGTCACAGATGGGATGAAGGGGGAGAGTCACAGATGGGATGAAGGACGCTGGCAGACAGAAGAGGCCAAACCGATAGCTGCAAATGAAAACTTCCTCACTTCATATACTGCTCTAGCGGCCGCTTGAGATGGTCCAGCTCCGACGCATCGTCAACAAGGATGATTTCGCGCAGCAGGCGGTCGGGCGATTTGTTGATGACGGAGTGGACGGTGCGCAGCAGCACAGACCAGGCCTCGTTGTGAAAGCAGATGATGACGGAGGTGTCCGGCAGGGGGCCCGGGTAGACGGCCGACTTGCACTGGGCGTCCCGATTATCGCCGACGTCTCGGTCAACGGAGATCATGTCGCTGACGTACTGATTGAACGCGTTTTTCTGCCAGCCTTCTTCAACCTGGATGGCGATTCAAACCTATGAAAACGTGACGAATAAAACAAACAGCGGTCTCACCTTCTGCTTCTCCGCCGCCGAAAGTTTCTCTTTGTCAACGGTGACGGGCCGGCCGCCCTCGCCGTGCTCCCGGCCGGCCGCCGATGGCAGGTTCGACCAGAGTGCGCGCACGTCTGCCGGTGGCGCAACAGCGAAACCCGCAACGGCTGGCGCAGCGGCTGCAGCGGCGAGCTTCGCCTGGCCCCCACGCTGATCGTTGGTGATGACAGCGGCGGCTGCGGCGGCGGCAACATGCCGCTTGCCTTCCAGCAGTTCGGCTCGCACCTCGGCAATGTCATCCTCAACGCCCATCACGATGCCTGGCTGCAGCTGCTGGCGCTGCCTGGCGCCGGCAGCTTCTAGGACTGCGCGCGGCAACGGCGGTCGAAGAATCTGCAGCGGCGGCTGATGCTGTTGAAGACCGCGGCCGCTGCCAGTTAGCAGCAGAGCCAGCGTCAGCGAGATTATGGCCACGCATGATAGGCTGACCAGAAGCCAGCGGACGCGGGCTTTCAGTCGCATTGGGCTGATAAGTGGATAAGAAATGGGATTTGACTGAGTCTTTGTACCAATCGAATCTTAATTTTCAAATGAAAATAATACACCATAACTAATCAGTTTTTAATAGTTTTCTCTTAATTAAACATGATAAAAATCTTTTTAATTGCAATGCTTTCTAATATTCCAATAGCCAAAGGTGTAACTATTAGACAATTTAATTTTTTTAACAGTATACAGTAACTTAGTTTTGAGTATACAATTCTTGCTTTACTAGATAATAAATTTGCAGAAAAAAGCAAGTGCAAGCAAGGATTTATAGTCCATAAACTGGTTGCATATTTATAAGCAAGGTCCAAATTCTTTATGTATACTTTTTTATTAAGATTACAATTTAAACTTCTTTAAATGCAACAAAAATGACCATTATTTTTTGTAAAGTTGTGGTATAGGTAGTTGACTTGGAAAGATAATAAAGTATGATTTCCTAAATTTTTGAATTACTTGCTAGCAATTATATTTTTGTTTTGAAATGGATTAGTATTATGAATTCAACCCAAAACTAGTAGAAGTACTTTTTATAATACACAATAGCCACAAAAATCAACAAATTTGCTTTATACAAATATGCTCTACCAATTGTAAATTTATTTTATAGTTGAATTGACAAAGTTTTATTTTATAATTGACAAAAGTAAATAGAAAAATCTTTATTTTGTAAATCAGCTTATAGTAATTTGGGGCCTAGTGTATAATTTAGTTGAGCTATAGGCCAGTTACACAATTTGTACCCATGAGGTTAACTCCTCAAGATATAAAGAGTATATACTACAAGTAATACCACTAGTACTTATAAATTATAATCTATTACTATTAGCAAATGGCTTTGCTTGGCACTACTAATAATTGCATCTCTGTTTTTTTAAAGAAATCTTATTAATTAATGTCACTAAGTGCCTAGAATTGATATTTGCAAAATGCAAGTTAAAGAACATTTTGCTGGCATATAAAATTCAATCTTATTGTTTTTAACATGAAAAACTCTCATCTGATATGTTGTTGCCAACAATTTTTACTGCTATTACTTGTTAAAAAAATTTATACCCACAACTGTCTATAGTGAACTCAGCAACATTAAAAAATCCAAGTTATTGTCTTATATAAGCAATGCAAATATCTATTTATCTCTTAATACCTATGAGACAATAATATAATTATAAGTTCTTAAATTTTGAATTCTATATTTGATAAAATATTTTAATTAAAAGCACTCAATAGCTAGTTAAAATAATAAATGTCATTTTTACACTCAAAGTATACACTATCACAAAGTAAAAACCGCCACCCACAACTGAAGCAAGGTGGCACTTGTTTATGTCAAGCAGCTATTTACTTGGTTTTCGCATGTGACTCATCCACTCAGGCGAGAAGGAATTAAGGTCAAACAAAGGGCAGCTTAATGTCTAATTCCTTCTCGCCTGAGTGGCATGAGTCACATGCAAAAACCAGTAAATAGCTGCTTGATGTAAACAAGTGCCACCTTGCTTTGGGTGTGCATGGCGGTTTTCAGTGTGTGATAGTGTAGATAATGCTTTTTTAAATTTGCAATAGAGTTTTTTGGCACAAAATCTTATTACTTTTATTTTATTATGGGCCAAAATTTTTAGGACTGCTTTTTTATAACTTCACATTACTGCACAGGATCAACTTATTATAATTAAGCAATTAATAAGTTAAGTTGAGTTACTTAATTAGAATTTTTTCTGCTTGTATGCCAAAACTAAAATTTGTATCATGAATTAACAAAAAATTATTGTCATTTAAATTATATAGTCACATAGTCCTGACTCCTAGTCCTAGTGAACTAAGTAAATACTGTTTTAGGTGACGTTAGGTCGGGGATCCAAGACACAGGGTGAGGCAAAAATGTATATTTTGTGTCCATGGCGCTGGCAAACACTAGTATACAGCATTTTTTACATAAATTATTCAATACATGTACACTTACAGTTACACGGTACACCCGACACGATGCTCAGAACTCAGAAGCCTTCCGACGGGTGTGTATAAAATCAGGGCTCGGCGAAAGGTCAGCGGCATATTAACAAATAGAATATTTGGCTTGTACGCAAATCGCGTTTTAAGTCAATTCTAATGCAAAGTGTTTTTTAATTGTGATTGTCAATTGTATCTTATTGAAAATTTATTGATTTCCTACTTACTCGTTTAGTTTAACACCGAAAAGTGTCTTTCCTAAAAATTTATTATTAACTTTAGTAATTTTTGTCACAAAAGCAAAAAGTAATGCGATCCATTGTTAGAATAATAGGCTTTGATTTTTTTCGTTCGAAAAATGTTTTAATTCGGTTGCTTACATTGTATTTGCATTCGGGTGGAGGAAACAATTGGGTAATACATGCATAATACACGACCATTATGATTAAAATAGCATGAAAACCTCCCCTTCTTCGATAACGTCCGACCTCGAGAGGTCAAGCGCAAGAGCAAGTCATGGGGAACAGATTTTCTTTTGGTGGGTTCGAGTCCGACAACGGTCAACATTTTTTCATGCTTTGATGTAAGATTTCAATTTAGATACTTACATGTAGCATTAGTAAGTAAGTTAGTATTTAGAATGCTGTCATTTACTTTTGTGATATAGAACACTGAAATATGTTTAAGCTTGGCTACCTTTGGCTTTGCGATTAAAATAACCCGATATGTTTTGAAATAAATAAAATAGAGCAAGGCACAGACTGCACTGAAAAATAAAGCTTTATTGCCTGTTTTTGCATGTTTTTTTCTTGTGCCTCGGTTTTTTGTTCATACAAAATATTTTTTCAGACTTATTTATCTTTCCATCATAAGAATTAAAGTTTTATATTTTTTTTAAAGAAAAAAGTGACCTTTTAATGCATTTCTTATGGCAAGGTCAGCGGCATTAAAACAAAAGAGCCTCAATTTAGTGCTGCGAATTAATTTCAACCTTTAGCACGTATCACGCTGCTCTTAGTAGTTTGACGCCCATTAAGGTAATTAATCTAGGATAGACGGAAACGTTTGCTTTTTATTGCCGTATAATTGCTGTCCCATTCCTAATTTTTTAAAATATCTTTTTGTGTCTCTGGTTGACTTTCTGAATCAATTTTTAAGCCAAACACTAAGTTGGCTTTCCTTAGCATACGAGTTGCAATGACAGCTGGACTTTTCTTGAAACCAACTGGGGGCTCTTTTGTTTTAATGCCGCTGACCTTGCCATAAGAAATGCATTAAAAGGTCACGTTTTTCTTAAAAAAATTATAAATCTTTAATTCTTATGATGGAAAGATAAATAAGTCTGAAAAATATTTTGTATGAACAAAAAACCATGGCACAAGAAAAAAAACATGCAAAAACAGGCAATAAAGCTTTATTTTTCTGTGCGGTCTGTGCCTTGCTCTATTTTATTTATTTCAAAACATATCGGGTTATTTTAATCGCAAAGCCAAAGGTAGCCAAGCTTAAACATATTTCAGTGTTCTATATCACAAAAGTAAATGACAGCATTCTAAATACTAACTTACTTACTAATGCTACATGTAAGTATCTAAATTGAAATCTTACATCAAAGCATGAAAAAATGTTGACCGTTGTCGGACTCGAACCCACCAAAAGAAAATCTGTTCCCCATGACTTGCTCTTGCGCTTGACCTCTCGAGGTCGGACGTTATCGAAGAAGGGGAGGTTTTCATGCTATTTTAATCATAATGGTCGTGTATTATGCATGTATTACCCAATTGTTTCCTCCACCCGAATGCAAATACAATGTAAGCAACCGAATTAAAACATTTTTCGAACGAAAAAAATCAAAGCCTATTATTCTAACAATGGATCGCATTACTTTTTGCTTTTGTGACAAAAATTACTAAAGTTAATAATAAATTTTTAGGAAAGACACTTTTCGGTGTTAAACTAAACGAGTAAGTAGGAAATCAATAAATTTTCAATAAGATACAATTGACAATCACAATTAAAAAACACTTTGCATTAGAATTGACTTAAAACGCGATTTGCGTACAAGCCAAATATTCTAGTTGTTAATATGCCGCTGACCTTTCGCCGAGCCCTGATTTTATACACACCCCCTTCCGACCAACAAATTCCGAATTCTAAGAAACAGCGTCTTAGAAACTTAACGGACTAACTAAAACTAAAATAAACTAAAACGAATCGTTAACGGAGCCTAAGTTTTTGTGTGACATGGTGAAGGCAGTAAATTATACTGAAATATTCGATTCGATCAAAACTAACGGGAAAATGATGGGTCTAACCCTCTGGGCCTCGGGTGTGTTTACACCAAGGACACCTAAGTAGTCTACTTAAGGTGTCCTTGGTTTACACACTATTGTCAGACTAGCCATCTCTTGGCGGCTTCATTTGGAACAGTGCTTTGGAGGCCCTACATGGTGCAGGACCACGCCTGTCATTGGACTCTCTCACCTCTCCTTCGCTGGCTTGAACTCCGTACGTCTTGGGACTTCTCCTCTAGACCTCTTCAAAGGTATCTTAAAAAGGGCATCCTAGTGGTCCAATTGCCTATTCATCAGAGAAGCAGCGGCCAAAACCGCCCACAGTCTACTTGATCTGGGCTTCATCATCCAGGAGCAGTTCGCCTTCAGAAAGCGGAAGCTCAGACCACACGGCGACCTCATCCTGCGTAACCTGGACGCTGCGGGAGGCTTAGCTGTCAGTAGGGCCTTTACGATGATATCCCATAGACGCTATGCCTGCACCTCATGTTCCGCAGCAGTAGTCCTCCCCATCAAGAAGCTCGCAATCATGTAAGTCCCCAAGATGTCCACTGCTCCACTGATGGTTAAGAAATGCTGTCTCTGGTTTCGGCTTTTTGAACGGAACCTGCGGCCACCTGATCCCAGTACACTCGGACGGGCTACCGGGAATTTCTCGATATCATGCAGTTCCAGTGCCGCGGTGCTTATCAGCTCGCGCATGTGGTAAAGGTTCCACTCAGACAGCCAAGTGGCGGTTCACGCCTTCGGTCGCACCACCAACGGACAGTTCTAGACTGCATCTCGCAGCTTAACGGGCTTAGGAGCATTTGGTGTCCCTTGGATGGCACTCGGGGCACCCTTACCACGAGCTGGTCAAATTTTGGCCCCATGCCCGCAGCCCCAACACACTATACTGCTGTCGACAATCCCTCCCAAGGGTGACTGATCCCTCCACAAGGACACAGGGACAGGTGGAAGAGAACCCCTGACTGTCGTCAGTCTGGGGAAGCCGTAACCTGCACTTTGCCTGCCCTCCTTCAGTCTCTGCTTGGCCGTGCGGCATTAAAGCAGCAGCAGTCGAGTCGCGGTACATCGCCATGACTGCGGCGATCAGCTGCTCTGACATTTGGGAAGCGCGGCCCAAGCTTCGGGTCGAAAGCCTTCTTGAAATCAACAAAGATTACTTGTAATCAGGATCTCCATGATTCGCTAAAGAGCTAGGATCCGCATCACTGTGCTGCGATGGAGCTGACACCCGTTCGGCTCAGGTCGCAGATGGGGATCCGCGAGAACAGCACCCGGTTAAACAGCTTTGCAGTGCACGACTGAAGGCCGGTCGATACTCCTCGTGCTTGGTGGTGCAGCCGGTCTCTTTCTCAATCTGCGACGATGTGGGCTGTAGTTCATTTGCCTTACTAACTACTTTTTGCCCCCACCGTAAAGTATGCCGTTCATCACTCTGGAATCAATTCTGGATGGCGGTCATCACTTTGTGGACAAGGATTGATGCGCAGTGCTACAATGGGAATTTCATCTGAACCTACCGCTTTTACCAACCGTTGACACCGTCGAGCGAACATAAAAGCGTCATTGGGCTGACTGGTGCATTGCTAAAAGCTCTCCGCTTTCAGCAACGGCGTCTCCGGCGGCAGCGGAGGTGGTGGGGCAGTCTTCTAGCGTGGTTGATGATGGCGGCGAAGAATTCGCGCAGCTCGATCATTCATGCGCTCATTCGCAGAGTCGCTTGTCAGGTTGAGCAGTAAGCGCCGCTTTCACCACGTCAGTGTTGATGCGCGCCCTCTGACGTCTGGAGACGGACGTCAGGGCTTCCATCGCCTCTTGAGTTGGTCGCCCATGCAAACGGAGCCTCTTTAACTTTTTTCTCGTTGCATTGATCGTGCTTGCCAGACTGGCTACCCTCCTCCGTTCCAACCATGTGGGTGACCTGAAAACTATGCCAGCAACTTTTCACTTGCATTTAATAATATATTTATGGACTACAATTTGGTGCCAATATCAAGGATACATAAGATAGAAATTCAACAAGGCGCTCCCAGTGGTCTTTTTCGTCGGTTTCGAAATTTTTTATGCCCCCTAATCTAAATAACAATTTATACATTTTTGGAAATTAGCTCAATTGTTTAATGCCCAATTTTAGGATACCATCGTAAAAATAGATCGAAATACTGCAAGATACTACTGATAAGATAAGAAGTAGTACAAAAAGGGTAAGAGTGGTTAAATTTGAAATGAAGTTTACACTATAACTGAATTGCATGCAGTATAATAAAAATTACAATTCAGAATTATTGGCTGCCTGTTTTTACTCGATAAAACAAATCATCGATGCGTTTTTTACATCTTCTATATACCAGTTATGCGCGATTTGCAGCAACGGAGGCAAGCCCTCGATCATAGGGAATTATGGAATTATATCTATAGCGCGCTCAGCTCGTTTTGGGGGGATTTTCTTCTACTGCTGATTCCTCGCTCTATATCTTTCAGTATCTATAAACTGTTGACGACCTGCCGGGAACTCAGGAGCAGCAAGGCATTCTGAGCACAATGGCTGCCCCCCCCACCGCCCTCTAACAGGTGCACCTGGTCCAGGTGGCCAATGGCGCACCCACCGCGCCGCAACTTCTTCATCTTTCCCTTCCGCCTGCACGATTTCTTTAACATGCGTCTATATTGGCTAGTGCGATTTCTTGGAGGAGTGGGCCGGTCTCTGAGGACCCGGTGTGGGGACAATCAGGACCAAGCCCGGGGCTCAACAATGGCCTCTCAGGCAGCGGAAGTGTACATTACTTGCATATATTCTGCATGCTTGCGGAGAGATGCGTCAAAAGCATTTTTTATATATATAACTTGTTGTCTCCCAGAGCATTAGGCGTGCTTGCAGCATGGGGTATTCAAGCCCCCCAATTCATTGTCCCCAGCAATGCAGGGCATGCAGGCCAACCCGCACTCTCGGCGCTCCTGTCTCTCAAATTCTCCTCAAATCTTTACTCTTAATCCGGGAGGTGCTGCGTGCTCCGACACCTTCGTTTAGCAGCCAGGCGTGCAGGCATTATCGTACAGTTAAATGCGAGCGCCGCACTAAAGTGTCAAGAGTCTTCAATCTTCCCTTCCGGGAAAAATTTTCTGTCAAAAAACGTCGTTTTAATGCTCCAGTCAGTATACGGTGAATCTGCGTCATGCATAAATAACTTATCGATTGACTAACAACAAATGATCTAAGGTTGTGCCCTGTTGATCCCAATATCCAAAGCGCCGAATCCAATAATTGTGTTTTGTGTCTGCACGGATCAATTTGATTGTTTAAAAATTGTCATCAACTTTAATTGCTTATAATTGCAATTTCCTCAGATTAATGATCCATTGGGAATTTATGGATTAGTATTACTTTAGAACTGATACGAAGAAGGAATGCCTGATTGTATTCAGTTCTTATTCTATTGTTTCCATGAGCTATAAATTTACATTTAACTTAAATGCATCAACAGTGTGAAAGCTTTCTAAAACACATTTTTAGTCTAAGTGCATTGTAATGACCTACAATTTATGGCATTTTAAAGCGGCGTCTGTGATCGCATAGTATAAATTTTCAAGAAACAAAGATTTTTAACACACCAATCTGAAAGCTTCCTCCAGCTTGGAGGCTGTTTTGCATGCGTATGTATTAAACTAACTTTCAGATTTAAAAGCCCTTATTTTTATCCATTGGCTTCAATAGATGGAGTTGACAGCGCATTGCGGGCTCTACATGGGAGCTTAAAGGAGACGCGGAACGCCGCCTATTGCGGACGAATCCCGCGGCCACTTATCTTATCTCTCGCACACCCTGGACAGCAGCCTCAAGCCGCTCTGCCTCCTCTGCCTGCTCCGCTTGCATCAGGGGGGGGGGGGCAACTGACTCAGATAAGCAGGGCAAACACAGCAGTCCTGCTTGCTGCATCTCTTGCCTTCTGTCATGCGCTCTCGCTCAATCTCCTTCCCTCAGTCATTGCTCCCATGCAGCAAAACTTGTCCCACCAGCCCGCGACTCCCCTGCTCACCGGGGCCCGCTCTCGTCCCAACGATAAAAACGGCTGGGCCCGGTTGCCCGTTCTTTGGCTTAAACTTAAGGCTAGGAGCAGCCCGGATCGGGATAAAGCCTCGCTAGGAAAGAGACTATACAATCTCTCAGCTTCCCCAATGGCTGTCGTATCTTCATCCGCAGCTTCATCCATCCCGAGCCTTTTCGGGCGGACGGGTCCCTGGCCATCGTGCCAGCCAATGGCGGGGCCGCCTGCTCCAACATTTTGTCAATTTCTCTTTCTCTCGGCACTTGCCCGGCTCATTGCTGCTTTCGAGGCTTGAGTCCCGTCTCGTCTGAGCAAGGGAGGAGGGGCGGCGGCGGCGGGGCAACGGAGGCTGGGGTGGCCGGCCGACCAACCGGAGCTGCTCAACTGAGTCCGTCTCTGCTCCAGCCTGGGCCCCGGCGCCACCCTCCGCGCCCGCCAGCCCTCCCCAAGCCGGCCTCCCCCAAACTGCGCGAAGGTTTTAAAGTCAAGTGTAATCATTTTCCTATGCAAGTTGGGAATTTATTTTCTGTGCAATCAAAGTTGGCAAATTTGCCCAAGGAGAACTGACCCACCCCGCGAGTTTCAGTCTGCTTCTCTTCCTCTATTTCTTTCCCTCCGTTGCCCAAACGCGCTCGATCGAGTTTGTTTGCTCGTTCCCTTAGCACAAACACCGGGAGCGGCTTATTGTTTGCGAGAGCTAAACTCGGAGTGCCTCTGATCCTCTGCAGGCCGCACTCTCTCCATCCGCTGGCGCTGTGATAGGCGATAAGGAGAATCAAGGCGTGAGCAAAGAAACCGAAGGCCAGAAGAAGAAGACGCCATAGCAAAAAAGTGCAGCTGCGCAGCCATGTTGACAGGGAAAACATACGACCCGAGCAGCATGTCCACGTGCTACTCAGGCATGACCAGCAGTTACGCAATGAGCTCCTCAATGTCGCCAGGCGGTGTCAGCTACAGTCCGCAGATGGCCAGCCACATGATGGGCATGGGCCCGATGTCGGTGTACAACGGAGGCGTGCCAGCGGCCGCAGCCGGGCACATGGGGATGCCCTCGGCGATGCGCAGCGTCGATCTCAACAACGGCATCGGCGGTAGCCTTGGTGGCGGCGGCGGCGGCCTCGGAAGCAGCGGCGGCGGAGTCGGCGCTGGCGGACTGTCAAGCAGCCGGAGCTCCAGCCCGACTGGACGCAGCGTCATCGGCGCCGGTCTCGGAGTCGGCGGCATGGGCGGAGGCGCTGTGGCAAGTGGCCTGGACGGCGGCAAGGCGGCAGCAGCGGCGGCCTACAGGCGGACGTACACGCACTCCAAGCCGCCCTACAGCTACATCAGCCTCATCACAATGGCCATACAGCAGTCGCCGCAGCACATGTGCACCCTGGCCGAGATCTACCAGTACATCATGGACAACTTCGCCTACTATAGGCAGAACCAGCAGCGCTGGCAGAACTCCATCCGGCACTCGCTGTCGTTCAACGACTGCTTCCTGAAGGTGCCGCGGAGTCCGGACAAGCCTGGCAAAGGCTCCTACTGGACGCTGCACCCGGAGAGCGGCAACATGTTCGAGAACGGGTGCTACCTGCGCCGGCAGAAGCGCTTCAAGGATCCGAAACGCGAGGCCACCCGACAGGCCAATCGAGCCGCTGCCGCTGCCGACGATTCGTCGAATCAGGACGATCGAGACGACGATGACGACGACGACGGGGGCATGAAGGAGGAGCCGGACAGCACGTGCGGCAGCAGCCCAGTCTCTACGCCAAAGTCAAAGCTGCAGCAGGCAACGACGCCAGAGGCTGCTGCTGCTGCAGCGGCAGCGGCGGCGGCTGCGGCCGTATCCCAGTGCGGTCAAGATCAGGGTGGCGGCAGCCTTGAGCACCAGTCGCTGCATTCATCATCCCAGCAACAGCAACAGCAGCTCCACGATCCACAGTCCAGCATGGCGACTGCGGTGTCATCCGCTCCGTCCATCGCCTGCCACGGGATGCCAGCTGGCTCTCACCTGGCGCCACAGATGATGCAGGGAGGGCATCCCTCGCACCAACAGCTCATGCAGATGCAGCACCAACAGCACCAAGCGCATCAGGCTCTGCAGCACCAGCCGCAGCACCAGCAGCATCAGCAGCTCCAACAGCAGCACCAGCACATGCAGCAGCAGCAGCAGCAGCAACAGCTGGCACAGCAAGGCTTAGCCGATCCGGGACTGCAAGCCGGCGGCGGCATGCACCACGCCAGCATGATTGACGGCTCCCTGGCGCCGCCTCCGCACGGCTACTTCCTACCAGCCGACATGATGGCAATGGACCCCAGCCTCATGGGCAACTTCAGCCACCCGTTCTCCATCAGTTCGTTGATGAATCACGGAGCGGCGGCGGCGGCTGCCGACCTGAAGTACTACGACATGGCCGGGTACGGCTACGGGCCAATCAAGGCGGAGGACCCGGCACAGCAGCAGTACTATTACAAGTACCACAGCGGCGCCTTATAGTCAGGTGAACTGTTTTTTTTATTGCATGTATTTGAACAAATTTAGGCTGTGAGTGCCGAGGATCCAGTTTCTGTCTGCATCATATTTTCTCAATTTCGCGTTTTGTGCTTTTTCCCACCCGGAACAGCCACAGGACCCCGCACTCGCAACCTGCCCGCACTCACTGATCAAATGTGATAGCACCAGTTCAAATGCGTATCAAGACTGTACATAGTCTCTGAGCACAAATTTTACTTGACTTTGCATGCATAATTTAAATTTCAAGTATAGCGCGGTTTACAAAGCTCAATCGCTAAACGACAAGGGGAGATTTTTTAAAATTCGTCTATTTTATGTCAGCCGTCCCGATTGAGAGGTCAAATATGATCAACAGTGCCGACTTAATCTGGCTAAAGTAAAACTTGGTCTAGGCCACTTGCTCATTGCCTTCTGTCATTAATTTGAAGTGTTAATTTTTTGTAGCCTTGAATTTGCAATCCCTTTCTGCAGTTTTGACAGTCCGTAATGCAAGAATTCCACTGAACCGATATAGAGTTCAACTGATTTTTTTATCCGTTTGAAGTCAGAAGTCTAAATTAAAATTTTTGTCTTTTTTTCGTGAATTTTTTGCCATTTTCAATGCAGTTGCTATCTGTGCTGATGGCTCTCCGCCCGCCACCCGCAAAATAAATACTATCAGCTTTTTAAATCACCGAATGTTTTCGGGTACAAATGTTTCTCAATTATGTAGCCTATTTACCGCCGAATAATGCATATGCTATACATATGATTACATATTTACTGCAACATAATAAGCCTTGTCTATATCTTCTCTACGTAATATTTAACTTGATGCCCTGTGTTTTATTGCGTGTCATTTTTTCTTTAATTGCAAACTTAAAAGAATAAATGCCGCAATTTCATTCAAATAATAAATGGCTTTCTATATTCCATATGAAATGAATATGAATATGAATTGACTATTGTAAAGCAAATCATCACAAAACGCGTGCACTTTGTATTTCATATTTGATTTCTTAGCGCAAGGCCAGTATATGGATGGAAACAAGCGAAAGTGTGTTGTGAATTCAAACACTTTACGTTGGTTGATCTTTGTTCCATTGAGGAATGCTTTGAAGTTTGGCCCCATAGTTTGAGTATTTGCGCAAGCAATTTGATCGCAAACAAACATGGGCTTCGACCAGCATGGAGGTTTTAACGCCAAGTGTTATAATCTTAGACTCGTTGATTTGTTGCTATGCTGCCTATAAATGCTGGACCCAGATTATGTCACAGCCATATTGCTGATCCTTCACTTTCTCTAGGCCTTCAGTCTTTATATGCAATATTTTAGTTGGTGGTGCCATCGCAAAGTGAGTTATGATAAAGATCTTCGCACCTATGTTCATGGAGACTGAGCGCTGCTCTTATGGGAGAATTTCCCGACAGCTTACGCAGGTGAGAGAGAAGAAAGTGAGAGAAGAGGCCTTCGCCTGCCTCAAGCTAAATAGCCTTTGTTTTCGGGTACGTCTTAGAAAATTCAGGTGATGATTTCTTCCCTTCAAGAGGGCCCGCAAGCAAGAGGGGTTTAAGAAAAAAGAGGTGCGAAATGATATTATACCAATGAGAGTTTTAGTCTCTATACGGAGTCTTTTCTTACATAGCCACTCAAAGCCCAGGTGTTGTCTATAAATTGTGCCCACGGAGTAGCAATAATTGTGTTTGGATTGAAAATTTGCGAGTGGGAATGGAGCAACTTGAACGAAAAAAATCGCCCATCGATTCAAGGATGGAAAAAAGGCTTATAGGTATCATCGATGGTAAGGGAGACTCCATCATCATCTCTGGGCGGATCTGTCGACGGTTGGAGCGAGGCGTGCTGGTACCATCTTCAACCAACATTTTGAGCACGCTTCTGAGCTGCCTGCCACGCCGTCAGAAAGCTGTCGGTTCTCAAACGCGCGCGCACACACACACACACAGAGTTGGAGAGGTCGGATCGGCTCGTTCCCGCTCCGCCCCAGCAGCTTCGCCGGGGCTGTCAATCACGGGCACGCGACACCGTCGGCATGCTGGGGGGGCATATGATAGCGCCGTCCCAAACTGGAATTGACTTTTCCACTTGGAAATCGCTATTAGGTGGCCAAGGCCCCGGTTTTTTGGGCCAATTTATTTGCTATTCAAAGCCATCAACTGCGCCTCCATAGAGGCTTCTGGCTCCAGTTGTCAATCAGGAATCGGTGAAGTGGGCTATTTAGCCTCATCCGCTGTTAATTAATGACCTATCAATGCCCAAATCCGAAATTAACTCATTTAATCTGTCAAATGAAATATTTGTTATCTGCTGATAATCGCTTAAACAGTTATAGCTGAGCTGACAAATGCCAACTCCCTATCCCGGCAGCTCAGTGACAAGCAGCTTTAATGCGCGGGGCCGGCAAGGTGTGTTTAATTATTCGTTACACCGAATTTGCCTTCCTCTTGGCACTTTACCGACACTGTCCAGCCAGAGCAGCTAATTGCTTGCCTTCGGGCAGCGGGGCAGTGCAGACTCCCCGTCACATGACTGACAGGGGATAATGCCCAACTGAGAGAGCACTTCAGCCGGCCTCCCAACAGAAATTCATCGGGTTGTCAAACTGCTCCAACTCTGAGGATGCTACCATTTCAGAGCTGCTGCTACTGCTTCTGCTGCATTGAGACTCTTGCTTGTCCCAAAGTGAGAGCTCTTAGCACTGAGGGAGCGCTCGGTCACCTTTTTTAGGGTCCGGCAAATGACATGATGCGCATCGATAGAGATAGACAGCCTGCTATTTCTAAAAAGTTGCAAAATAAGACTGAGTAAAATTTAATTCTTTATTGACAAATAGACAGATAGATAGATAGATAGATAGATAGATAGATAGATAGATAGATAGATAGATAGATAGATAGATAGATAGATAGATAGATAGATAGATAGATAGATAGATAGATAGATAGATAGATAGATAGATAGATAGATAGATAGATAGATAGATAGATAGATAGATAGATAGATAGATAGATAGATAGATAGATAGATAGATAGATAGATAGATAGATAGATAGATAGATAGATAGATAGATAGATAGATAGATAGATAGATAGATAGATAGATAGATAGATAGATAGATAGATAGATAGATAGATAGATAGATAGATAGATAGATAGATAGATAGATAGATAGATAGATAGATAGATAGATAGATAGATAGATAGATAGATAGATAGATAGATAGATAGATAGATAGATAGATAGATAGATAGATAGATAGATAGATAGATAGATAGATAGATAGATAGATAGATAGATAGATAGATAGATAGATAGATAGATAGATAGATAGATAGATAGATAGATAGATAGATAGATAGATAGATAGATAGATAGATAGATAGATAGATAGATAGATAGATAGATAGATAGATAGATAGATAGATAGATAGATAGATAGATAGATAGATAGATAGATAGATAGATAGATAGATAGATAGATAGATAGATAGATAGATAGATAGATAGATAGATAGATAGATAGATAGATAGATAGATAGATAGATAGATAGATAGATAGATAGATAGATAGATAGATAGATAGATAGATAGATAGATAGATAGATAGATAGATAGATAGATAGATAGATAGATAGATAGATAGATAGATAGATAGATAGATAGATAGATAGATAGATAGATAGATAGATAGATAGATAGATAGATAGATAGATAGATAGATAGATAGATAGATAGATAGATAGATAGATAGATAGATAGATAGATAGATAGATAGATAGATAGATAGATAGATAGATAGATAGATAGATAGATAGATAGATAGATAGATAGATAGATAGATAGATAGATAGATAGATAGATAGATAGATAGATAGATAGATAGATAGATAGATAGATAGATAGATAGATAGATAGATAGATAGATAGATAGATAGATAGATAGATAGATAGATAGATAGATAGATAGATAGATAGATAGATAGATAGATAGATAGATAGATAGATAGATAGATAGATAGATAGATAGATAGATAGATAGATAGATAGATAGATAGATAGATAGATAGATAGATAGATAGATAGATAGATAGATAGATAGATAGATAGATAGATAGATAGATAGATAGATAGATAGATAGATAGATAGATAGATAGATAGATAGATAGATAGATAGATAGATAGATAGATAGATAGATAGATAGATAGATAGATAGATAGATAGATAGATAGATAGATAGATAGATAGATAGATAGATAGATAGATAGATAGATAGATAGATAGATAGATAGATAGATAGATAGATAGATAGATAGATAGATAGATAGATAGATAGATAGATAGATAGATAGATAGATAGATAGATAGATAGATACATAGATACATAGATAGATAGATAGATAGATAGATAGATACATAGATAGATAGATAGATAGATAGATAGATAGATAGATAGATAGATAGATAGATAGATAGATAGATAGATAGATAGATAGATAGATAGATAGATAGATAGATAGATAGATAGATAGATAGATAGATAGATAGATAGATAGATAGATAGATAGATAGATAGATAGATAGATAGATAGATAGATAGATAGATAGATAGATAGATAGATAGATAGATAGATAGATAGATAGATAGATAGATAGATAGATAGATAGATAGATAGATAGATAGATAGATAGATAGATAGATAGATAGATAGATAGATAGATAGATAGATAGATAGATAGATAGATAGATAGATAGATAGATAGATAGATAGATAGATAGATAGATAGATAGATAGATAGATAGATAGATAGATAGATAGATAGATAGATAGATAGATAGATAGATAGATAGATAGATAGATAGATAGATAGATAGATAGATAGATAGATAGATAGATAGATAGATAGATAGATAGATAGATAGATAGATAGATAGATAGATAGATAGATAGATAGATAGATAGATAGATAGATAGATAGATAGATAGATAGATAGATAGATAGATAGATAGATAGATAGATAGATAGATAGATAGATAGATAGATAGATAGATAGATAGATAGATAGATAGATAGATAGATAGATAGATAGATAGATAGATAGATAGATAGATAGATAGATAGATAGATAGATAGATAGATAGATAGATAGATAGATAGATAGATAGATAGATAGATAGATAGATAGATAGATAGATAGATAGATAGATAGATAGATAGATAGATAGATAGATAGATAGATAGATAGATAGATAGATAGATAGATAGATAGATAGATAGATAGATAGATAGATAGATAGATAGATTTACGCAGTGCACTAAGGTACATGTAAATCCCACATAAGAGGACCCGCAAACTATATGTGCGTAATTTGTCTGACAGTGAGCTGCTCCTTACTTATCCGTCTTTATTCCCGGTCAGGCAAGTTTTTTATACGAATAGCTTTTTATTCAGTTGCAGGCCCTGCTGGGTTTTGTGTGTGCCGCATGCGGCAGTTAAAAATGGCTTGAAGAACAGGTGCTGAGTGTGGAAATGCAGAGTGAAAACGAGACAGAGAGCTGCAGGTATATTTCTGCTGCTGTTGGGGGGACGCCCACTCCTCTATACTGCCTCCCCGGTGCCTTGTGCACGCATTTGAAAGTGGATAGAAGGCTGGAAGCAACGCTGCCACTGTTGGTGAGTGATGGGGGATGGGAGAGTCTGGGAAGGGGAAAAAAGCGGTAATTTGAGGAGCAGCCAGGAGATAAGGATGGTTGAGACGGACCCCACCCCTGGAGCCTGCCCAAGCCTTTAATGACATGTTTGCCCAGAAAGCCCGACGCGAGTGTCCCGCGTGTGTCCTCCCCGAGCCTGACTGCAGGCCTGAATGATGGGAAATGCAGGGAAAGGATTGGCGCATGGGACTTTAATAGCGGACCAATTGCCTCCAATTGTGAAGGCAGTATTGTCTAGGAAGAGAAGGGGGCAGATATTTGGGGATAGCCTCATCGTCTCAACACTTCGATTCTCACTTTCTCTTTCTATCCCAATATCTTTTACTTCCCATTCACTTTTATTTTTTATTTCCACCCAGTTACGGGACTAAAGGACGGCGTTGGGCCCCGTATCAGTGTCCTCATCCCGGACAATACAGGGGGGACTCATCTGTGTCCGCTAAGAGTCGGGAGCGCGCTCCCAGTGCGATGGGTGGCACCCGCTCTGCTGGGGACTGGGCCGCAGGGGAGGCTGGGTGTGGGCTTAGTTGAGTAGGTCACTTAAGAAATGCTTCAGAAGCACTTAATATGCGAGCGGCCCTCCTTTCAAACCCAATTGAGATGCAGATGGATAGGCAGTCAATGTCTGCTATGATGAGACAAAATTTTCCTCTTTTTGACTATTTACGAGCTTATTAGTTCTTTATCTATTGGGAGTTATCACTTATCAAATTGGTAAAAATAAAGTGAAAAATGTTACAAAGTTGGATAGGAGTGAAATAAAAATCTAACGGAAGATGTACTGGACACTGTATATTAGCAATAAAATTTAGTAGAAAGACAAGTGCAATCTATAAATATTCAAAACTGTCTTTAAACGCGTATTCCGTACTCGTACTTTGGCACGCCATCCTTCAAGTTTTGTGACGACTCGGTGAAGACTCGAAAAAGTCTGAAAACAAAAAGATTTGAGGATAAGCATGCCTGGTTCTGTTAAAACACCCACGTGAAAATGAGATGCGTCATAAATCTACTACCATGCAAGTAAAACTGTTGTACTTTCATCTTAACTGTTAGTGGGTGTACAGTCAAAGGTATTAGCCTCAAACTGAGCAATTTTTTAAAGAAAAAGTGCGCACCGGTGGCATTATTCTTCTTCATCAACTCATCAATTCGAGAAGCTGCTGTCAAATATAAGCGCATCTCAAACCCATTCCCCTGACAGCTCAGCTAATGCCTCTATGGGTGCAAAAATATGGGCGGTGAGCAACCGAGAAATAGGCAGACGGGGTGCTTTGTAACGCGCCTGCCTCACGGCGGCTTCTGTTGTGTCTGTGGGTGGCAAAGTAGTTTTCGGCCGCTTAAAAAAATAGCCGCTCACAGACACCATTGCGAGGCGCTACCAAAACAATCGGCCCCTTCCTTTCACTGCAAAGCCACGCCAATAACTAACTGAACAATGCAGAGCGGCGTTCACCTGTGGGGTCCCCCCTCTTTTTATTTAGATTTTCAAATTAACTATCATATTAATGGGATTGTGGACACCGCCGACTATGCTGTCTGCGTGACGAAATCGGACAGCCTTGTCAGCTCGGAGACACACAGCCGGGCGCATGCAGCTATTTTTAGACTATAAAGCAAACAAAAACCCATTCAAAGGCCGGGGCATTTCGGAGCCGCGCCCGTCCGTTGGCAAGTGGCCTTCGTCGGTCTTCTTGTCAAACTGTCTGGGTGGTCCCCCCCCCCCCTATGCCACGCCTATGCGGCCGAAGGGAGATCCCCGTCTATCTCTTCATGCTTTCAATGAAAACAAACAGGACGATTTCTTTTGCGTTGAGTTGGTGAGAACAATCTCTCTCTCTCTCTCTCTCTCTCTCTCCAGACTGGTAATGGGCGGGCACTCCTTTACCTGGGGAGCAACATCTGCTCCGATGAGGAGCTCAAGGGGAGGCGGGCAATAGTTTTTAAGCGGAGAAAATGGTTTTCGTCTTTAGGCCTACGCTTATACACAGCTACTGCCCATCCGTTCCCAGAGCCGATTCTACTCCACTTCAGGTCGTGTGTGTGTGTTGGCATTGTTTGCTCATTTCACCGGCGCGCCGGCCCCCCCCCCCCCCCGACCGCTATTCTAAGAAAACGATGAAAGTTTGTTCTCGTGAAGGGGGCAGCAGGCGGCCTCGCCTCAAGCTCCGCGCTCAGACACACACACACACACACACACACACACACACACACACACACACACACACACACACACACACACACGGGGTCTTGGTTGGGCAAACAAGTTTGAGTCGGGCGCGGTAAAAGTCTTGAGTCAACAAGCTCGCATTGCAAGGCCTCGACAGCTCAGCGGAGCTTTGCAAGGGCCGAAGGTATAGGACGGCGGTCTCGGAGCCGGAGGAGAAAGTTTGCGGGCTCAGGTAAAAAAGCCAGATGGCATTGGCCTCCCCATGCACACCGCATTCATATTAATTGCCAAAATGATAGAAAATTCGCGAAACCATGCAACGATTGATGAAAGAGAGACATCTAGGAAATTAAATATCCATAATCCATCTTTACCCATTGTGGAGGCGAACCAGGCAGCGATGCAGCTTTCAGCATTGAGGATGTAGCATGATGCAGCGCGTGCCCATATTAGGATAAGACAAACGTTTGCTCTCGCTTTTGCTAGGCTAACAGGCAGGGGTTCCGGGCAAACAGACGGTCTTGGTGGATGGCGGATGCTGTGCGGCGGATGGGGGGAGTCCCCGGGGCCCGAGCCCGCGCCCGCAGTTTGTTTGCCGTATCCACAGCAGGCTCCCAGTTGGTGCTTTCGTGTGTCTCCTAGCACCTGCCAGGCCTGCAGGATGGGGTACGGCAGCTCCCTAAGGCTCATCCTTTTCTGATATCGGAGACTTGGGATTAATATCGAATATTGATTCGGGGAGAGGATTGCCGGAGTTCATGTGTGCTTTACCTAACGAATAACAATTAAAAAGATGGAATTGCTTGCTGCCATAATAGTCGTTTTAATTGAAAAAATCTTTTAACATAACAGGACTAAAGAAAGGACGCGAGAAAAAGGCTAATTAATTCTAAAACGAATATAATTGAACTCATTTTCTGAGCATATTTTTCTGCATTAAGTCATGCTAGTGACTGACAGCTGCTGTCAGCGGTCACAGTCTTGGTCGCCAAGCGGTCTGGTGCCTCTAACGCCCCCTCTCACTGAGCTCCTTACTCGCACAAATCTTCCAGATCCATGCAGAATTACACGCCCGCGAGAGCTCTTTAATGCCAAAGTTAGACGGGCAGGCGAATGAGTCAAGATTTCAATAAGCTCTCCCCAGTTCCAGGCTCAGAGCGGCCTGCTTCTCAGGGCTAGTCATATCTCTGATAAGAGACCCGACCCGGCAATGGCGCAACGCTTACGATTTACAGAAAACGAGAGAAATATTGCAGATAAGGAGATTGCAGTCTTATATTGGGCTGGGCTTAGCTCGGGCTTGGACTTCCATCCTCTGAGACCCTTTTTGCCATTAAGAGCTATATGTGTTGAATGCCCCCCAAACGAGCCACTAGTGTAATGTGGGGCTCTAACAGACAGGGGACATTCTGGTTTGTACGTAGGTAGGCAATACCCCAATAGATAAGAGAAAGGCAGAGTCTAAATATGCAGAATCTCTGCCATAAGGTATGGAGCTTTGAAGCAGGGCCTATTGCGCGTTCTTGTGCGCCGGCTGAGCTTATCGCGCTGCCGGTGATGCAGTCAGGCCAGCTCCGGCTACTCACCGGCGCTCAATTAGCCTGCAATCTCGTGCGTTTTTATCCAACAGGCATTTAATTTTCCGCTGAAATCATTCAATAACTATTACAGTATGTTATGCATGCACGAGGGTGGCATCCCAGACCTCAGCTGTTGCATGTACCATAACTGATGCCCTTTCACCTTGCTGACACCCTGCTACCCTTGCTGACACCCTGCTACCCTTACTGACACCCTGTTACCCCAGCTGACACCCTGTTACCCCAGCTGACACCATGTTACCCCAGCTGACACCCTGTTACCCCAGCTGACACCCTGTTACCCCAGCTGACACCCTGTTACCCCAGCTCACACCCTGTTACCCCAGCTGAGACCATGTTACCCCAGCTGACACCCTGTTACCCCAGCTCACACCCTGTTACCCCAGCTGAGACCATGTTACCCCAGCTCACACCCTGTTACCCCCAGCTAGCCTCACTGACAACTCTGTTACCCTCAGAAAGCGTCTCTGACAACCCACTTACCCCTAGCTAGCTACCCCTGACTAACCCTAGCCGCGAAGATTTAGCCATTAGATAATGTCAAGCATCGCAAATATATTAACTGCAAAAATCTTATTAATAACTGACTAAAGGTGGGCACTGCCTGCTTCTACAGTTTAGATAAATTGAAGGCTGAAAAACAAAGGAAATCTTTTTCAGCAGTTATAGATCCAAGCATTTCTACATTTAGCGAGGAAAAAAATTGTGAAATATAATTCAACTTTAAAATGCTTGCAGCTGTCCTGAACAAACATTTGAAAAAATCGATTTTTCTCTATATGATTAGCGTGTTATGCCTGCGAAAATGGGACGGCAATGGTGAGCCAGTAGAAACGTGCACGTATGACCGTTTACTGATTGGGCTTTTAGTGAGTTATTTCAATGAATTTATCGACTAACTAAACTAAAGAATAGACAGATTTTTTCTTAGGAATAGCTTATTTCAATAAATATGAACAAATTTATGTTGGTGGTTTAACTTAAACGTTGATAGTAATGTACTTAAAATTGCATCCTTGAACTTATTTACAAAATCATACAGAAACTATCCAGTTCGTAGTGAAATTCCTGTCCCAATCGAAAAAGTCACTAAGTCACTACGGGATGTGCCAGTAGCTAACTGGAAAGCTCATCTGTCGTTAAGCTCATCTAATGTTTCTAGGAGCAATCTGGCGCTGTTCGCGAGGACAAAGAATCGATTTTTCGTGGTTTTTCCCCTTTTGCCCACTTTGTTTTTATGCTCTAAACCTCAGAATCGACCATTCTGTAATACTTTATAGTTATCTATATAGGTCTATTGATAAAAGCTATTGCTCTGGGTAAAAATGGACGATCGTTTGAAGAAATATTAGCAAGCAGGTAAATTTCTACTATGATAACCATAAAAAGTCAAGAAAAAGCTGAAAGAATAGACGTTCAGAGACCAATGAAACACATTCTGCCAGTAATGGAGGATATAATTTTGGGCAATTAAGAACAGCCAATACGCCTCAGTGAAAGGCCACCCACAGGTGCCGGGTTCCCATTCCACTTCACCGCAACGGACCACCAAGGAAGTGTGAGCAGTCTTTGTTGGGAAAACATTGATGAGTATAGGCCAATTCGAAGCGGTTTGCAGTATCTATGGGCAAAAGTTTTTTCCTTCACCAAAGCCAGGCGAGCAAAAAGTGGAATGAGCTTGTGGATGAGGAAAAATAAGCTAGCTTAAAGCATTTTTGTAAATTTTGGTGACCTAAGCTCCGAAAAACTCCCTAAAAAATCCTTTTCATTGTATTAACAAAGACAGTGAAAAACAATCTTCGCAATAACATTGATCAATAAATATCGTACTGGCTAAAGAGGAAGGGTTTTAAAATTTCCCAAAATCAAATAAAATGTTAACTGACATAAATTTTTTTATTTTTATTTATATTTAGTTACACGCGTCCACAGTCGCAGCTCTCTCAAGAGGAAATATTGAATTGAAGAAGGTAATTTTCTCAAGAGGGAGTATTGAAGAAGATAATTCTCTCAGGAGGAAGTATTGAAGAAGGTAATTTTCTGAGGAGGGAGCATTGCAGAGGTAATTCTCTCAGGAGGAAGTATTGAAGAAGGTAATTCTCTCAGGAGGAAGTATTGAAGAAGGTAATTCTCTAAGGAGGAAGTATTGAAAAAGTTAATTCTCTCATGAGGAAATATGGAATGAGATTCTCTTATGAGGGAATATTCTAGACGGTAATTCTCTCAAGACGGAGTATTGAAGAAGGTAATTCTCTCATGAGGGAATATTGAATGAGATTCTCTCATGAGGGAATATTGATGAAGAAGGTAATTCTCTCAAGCAGGACCTCTCACAGGGACTAATCGCTCTAAAGTGAGTCTCTCGAGGTAAAAAATCGCATAAGAGGGAACCCCTGAAAAGGGGTAGCTCGTAGTTGCCTCACTTTAAATGGAATCCGCAAATAGGATATATCAACGTTTGTATCTTTCAATTTTTTTCATCCTGTACCGATAGTCTAAACTTTATCTAGCAGCCGTTTTCGAAATACCCATAGTGCGTTCAAAAAGTTCTTAGACACCCCTCATATCTCTGCATCTGTTTGACCGATTTTGATGAAAATTTATACAAGCATGGGTCTATATTTGATAAATTCAGTGCTAGAGTTTCAGCTTGGTCGTATAGACAGAACAAAAGCAATCGATCATTTACTGACGAACCTACGAAATTGGCAATACGATTTTAAGCAGATAACAAAACGTAGAAGCTTAAGGGCAAACGGACAAGTTGGCAAGTTCCCAAACTTCAAAAATCAGATCACCAATCATGAAAATCTTCGAAGTAATCACCGTTCCGTTGAATGCACTTGTCATACCGCATCGGCAGCTCTTCGATCCATCCTAACCACGTGTCTCTAGGAGTCGCTTTGATGAGCCCCTCAACAGCCGTTTGCAGCTCGGGGAAGCTAGCAAACCTCTTGCCTCGCAGCTGCGCCTTGACGTGTCCAAAAAGGCCATGGTCAGACGGTGCCAAATCAGGCGAGTAGGGCGGATGCTGCCACTGCTGGAATCTGAGGCTGTCGATGTGAGAGCGAGTGAGGGCTGCCGAGTGCGGCCGGGCATTGTCGCAGTGCAGCAGGACGCCCTTGCGCACGATCCGACGCCGTTGCAGTAGCTCCTGTCTCAGCCTCGTGAGCTCGTCACAAAACCGCTCGCTGTTCTGTGTCTGGCCCTGGCCGTACCACGTGAACATGAGGGGCCCGCTCGCATCCCAAAAAACACTTAACATGATCTTCTTGGGATAGGTGCCTGCGCTTTCGACGTTGGTTCTGCATCTCAGCATTTCAATCTGACGTTCGTTCTGCGCACCCAGTCTAATGCTGCCTACTGCTTCGTTCGATCTGTTTTTTGTCCATGGCTAAACCCTCGCAGCTTGAAAGTAATGATTAATCAATACTCAGCGAAAGCTTTTATTCCTCTAAAAACAAGCTGCGATTTCACAACCCCCCAGTTTAGAGAGAGGTCCAGATCCGATGCTGTTTAAAAATCGTATTGCCAATTTCGTAGGTTCGTCAGTAAATGATCGATTGCTTTTGTTCTGTCTATACGACCAAGCTGAAACTCTAGCACTGAATTTATTAAATATAGACCCATGCTTGTATAAATTTTCATCAAAATCGGTCAAACAGATGCAGAGATATGAGGGGTGTCTAAGAACTTTTTGAACGCACTTTAAATAGAAACATTTCGGCTCAATAAGCTACTGGTCAGAGTGCAACTAATCACTGCAGCCGGCTTGTGGCTGTTGGCATGATTAAGATTAACAAAAATACAGCCAAACTCGATGAAAATAATCAAGCATTATGGAAATGAATCAGAAGCCGGAACCGGACTGACTTAGCCGCTGCATGCGTAATTTGTCAGTAAAGCACGGAACCCTATGAGAGACCTCCTATAAACATGTATTTTTCGCCCCTCCTGAGATCACAGAGGGTGAAGCCGCTGGCCCGCAAAACTTGCAAGCAGCTTCAATCTTCACTACAGCTGGCCAAGTGTTAGTCGGATTCTCCTCTCCGGATTCCCGAGGATTAAACACTTACCCTGCCCGGCTGTCTGGCACCCAGTTTCCGCGCTCTCGCCATCCATATTAAATCCCTCCTCAATACTCCTCCCCCATACTCTCTCCCGGTCTTAGCGGCTCAACTTAATCAAACTCCGCATGCCCCCTATATCCCTTCTTATTAGATTACAAGACCTCGGGTCGATGCCCTGAGCCAAAGCGGCTTCTGCACACGAGTTTAGTTTTGCTCAATCCTGACGCTTACGCTTATCTATCTATCTATCTATCTATCTATCTATCTATCTATCTATCTATCTATCTATCTATCTATCTATCTATCTATCTATCTATCTATCTATCTATCTATCTATCTATCTATCTATCTATCTATCTATCTATCTATCTATCTATCTATCTATCTATCTATCTATCTATCTATCTATCTATCTATCTATCTATCTATCTATCTATCTATCTATCTATCTATCTATCTATCTATCTATCTATCTATCTATCTATCTATCTATCTATCTATCTATCTATCTATCTATCTATCTATCTATCTATCTATCTATCTATCTATCTATCTATCTATCTATCTATCTATCTATCTATCTATCTATCTATCTATCTATCTATCTATCTATCTATCTATCTATCTATCTATCTATCTATCTATCTATCTATCTATCTATCTATCTATCTATCTATCTATCTATCTATCTATCTATCTATCTATCTATCTATCTATCTATCTATCTATCTATCTATCTATCTATCTATCTATCTATCTATCTATCTATCTATCTATCTATCTATCTATCTATCTATCTATCTATCTATCTATCTATCTATCTATCTATCTATCTATCTATCTATCTATCTATCTATCTATCTATCTATCTATCTATCTATCTATCTATCTATCTATCTATCTATCTATCTATCTATCTATCTATCTATCTATCTATCTATCTATCTATCTATCTATCTATCTATCTATCTATCTATCTATCTATCTATCTATCTATCTATCTATCTATCTATCTATCTATCTATCTATCTATCTATCTATCTATCTATCTATCTATCTATCTATCTATCTATCTATCTATCTATCTATCTATCTATCTATCTATCTATCTATCTATCTATCTATCTATCTATCTATCTATCTATCTATCTATCTATCTATCTATCTATCTATCTATCTATCTATCTATCTATCTATCTATCTATCTATCTATCTATCTATCTATCTATCTATCTATCTATCTATCTATCTATCTATCTATCTATCTATCTATCTATCTATCTATCTATCTATCTATCTATCTATCTATCTATCTATCTATCTATCTATCTATCTATCTATCTATCTATCTATCTATCTATCTATCTATCTATCTATCTATCTATCTATCTATCTATCTATCTATCTATCTATCTATCTATCTATCTATCTATCTATCTATCTATCTATCTATCTATCTATCTATCTATCTATCTATCTATCTATCTATCTATCTATCTATCTATCTATCTATCTATCTATCTATCTATCTATCTATCTATCTATCTATCTATCTATCTATCTATCTATCTATCTATCTATCTATCTATCTATCTATCTATCTATCTATCTATCTATCTATCTATCTATCTATCTATCTATCTATCTATCTATCTATCTATCTATCTATCTATCTATCTATCTATCTATCTATCTATCTATCTATCTATCTATCTATCTATCTATCTATCTATCTATCTATCTATCTATCTATCTATCTATCTATCTATCTATCTATCTATCTATCTATCTATCTATCTATCTATCTATCTATCTATCTATCTATCTATCTATCTATCTATCTATCTATCTATCTATCTATCTATCTATCTATCTATCTATCTATCTATCTATCTATCTATCTATCTATCTATCTATCTATCTATCTATCTATCTATCTATCTATCTATCTATCTATCTATCTATCTATCTATCTATCTATCTATCTATCTATCTATCTATCTATCTATCTATCTATCTATCTATCTATCTATCTATCTATCTATCTATCTATCTATCTATCTATCTATCTATCTATCTATCTATCTATCTATCTATCTATCTATCTATCTATCTATCTATCTATCTATCTATCTATCTATCTATCTATCTATCTATCTATCTATCTATCTATCTATCTATCTATCTATCTATCTATCTATCTATCTATCTATCTATCTATCTATCTATCTATCTATCTATCTATCTATCTATCTATCTATCTATCTATCTATCTATCTATCTATCTATCTATCTATCTATCTATCTATCTATCTATCTATCTATCTATCTATCTATCTATCTATCTATCTATCTATCTATCTATCTATCTATCTATCTATCTATCTATCTATCTATCTATCTATCTATCTATCTATCTATCTATCTATCTATCTATCTATCTATCTATCTATCTATCTATCTATCTATCTATCTATCTATCTATCTATCTATCTATCTATCTATCTATCTATCTATCTATCTATCTATCTATCTATCTATCTATCTATCTATCTATCTATCTATCTATCTATCTATCTATCTATCTATCTATCTATCTATCTATCTATCTATCTATCTATCTATCTATCTATCTATCTATCTATCTATCTATCTATCTATCTATCTATCTATCTATCTATCTATCTATCTATCTATCTATCTATCTATCTATCTATCTATCTATCTATCTATCTTTCTATCTCTCTGACAGGAGCTCTTAGAAGTAGTTTTTTGCAATATTTTCTTATAGCATTTTTATAATAAATTTTACCCATTAACTGCAATGAGGAAGGACAGTAGCTGGATACAGCAAATCAATTGTAGGATAGGCTAGATGGGCCTCAGCTTCTGTAACACGAATGTGTTTGACAAAGATGTCTTATTCAAACTATCTATCTATCTATCTATCTATCTATCTATCTATCTATCTATCTATCTATCTATCTATCTATCATCTTGCCCGCCAGCCATGTGTCCCCTAGAGACAGCTGAAGCAGAAAAGTAAGGCAATCATGAGCAGGAAAAACACGGGGCAGGTGTCATGTCCACCTAGCTCAACCTCAAGCTAGATCTGGAAAAAGCCGGCAGAACAATGCCTAGCAAGCTGGCTTCGTTACCGCCCGCGGCCTTTTCTTTCATTTTTTACGCGCTTTTCAGTGAAGCGATTAAGCCAGACTAGCGCCACAGAGCCGA
Source organism: Macrostomum cliftonense (assembly GCA_950096795.1). Classification (NCBI taxonomy): domain Eukaryota; kingdom Metazoa; phylum Platyhelminthes; family Macrostomidae; genus Macrostomum; species Macrostomum cliftonense. The sequence goes on along the minus strand of CATNEM010000254.1, from coordinate 43,719 downwards.
GCCACTAAAAATAGGGGAAAGTGAGGCAGGTCAGGGTAGGTCTTGGTCTTAGACAAAGCGCCAACGGTGGGCAAAACGGCCCCGGGAGTTCTGCTTAGACAGCCGGCCCCGGCCGGTTGGTTGCTTAGCGGAGTTGAGTCGGCCGTTTCATTTTCGCTTCTATAGCGACAATTTTCCGGCGCTGAAGAATTAAATCCGCAATGTGGGTGTCCCCGCCTGGACTGGCAAAAGGGAAACTAAGGCGGAAGAGAGCAGTTTTAGCCCGGGCCTCGCCTCCCCCATTTAATCACATGTCGAGCCGAGCCTTGGGCAAACAGCGCCGAGCTATGACGGAGCATTAAAAGTGGAAGAGCCTTGAGCAAACACACCGGGCCTAGCGAGGGGGGGGCGAGCGGAACCGACGCTCGCTGGAAGCATTTGCTGGAGACAGAAAGAGGAGACGGGGAATCCAGAGGCAGTGAGGAAGGGGACCGCTCTCCCAACTCCCCTCACCGTCGTGCCGGGGTCGTTCGTCTTGCAGTTTTTGCCCCCCCCCTAACAAAGTTTTTCTCTAACAAAAAAATTTGAGATTCATGAAGCGACTCTCACGAAGCGAGTCGTGACCAAAGCCCTGAATTCCAATGTTCCTCGCGAGCGAGACTCGCTGTGTTTTTGGCTGTCCAGTTTGCCCAGCACCCCCCAACCCCGAAGCCCGAGTCCTCGAGACACTTCGCGTCAATTTCAATCTGAGTGTCACCGATTTTCAACTGTCATGCTTCGCGATCACTTTTACCTGTCCTGCTAAGGTGCGAAGGTGCCGCCATAGTCCCTTTATTATTATTATTTTTTTTTTCCAACGGCAAACTACTCGAACAATATGGGGTGAAATTATAATTTTCTGTTTATTTAGTCACCCTTTTGCTTCGCCAATGATTGCGCTTGCGCAACGCTGGAAAGTTTCAAACAATGCCTTATGAAGAGAGAAATTTTTATTTCACGTTGAAAGTGACGCAAATTTTGCGACTTGATTAAGGCAAGATCTCTCTGATTGCATCAGTTTTCTAGCACTTGCTGGTCATATAGTTTACGCAGATTCCACTTATTTTCCCCATTGGAATCGAGTACTCAAGAGCTTTTCCCACTTGGTTGCCAAGAAATGCTGTAGCATGTTTTTTGCATGCTTCCTGACGTTTTATATGGTTACCCTTGATTATAAAAAAGGACTTAGTGGATTTTCTGTAGAGTTAAGGCAACCCATGCGTCAGTTTTCTATTTTTATTAGAAGTAGTCAAAAGTTTTTTTGTAAAAAATCTGTGCAATACTACTTACGACATAAATAGTAGTCAGTAGAGCTTTTTAAGGAAATTTTCTCCAAAGTAAAAAAATTGTTAATGCGCGTTTGAAGGCTGTTATTGTTGATACTGGAATTTAATTGAAAGGGGTTCAGCGCCTACGTACGAGCGTATCTTAAGCATGCGGACATCAAGGTAACCAATGCGAACCAAATAACTATTCAGTCATCTTAAGGATCAGCGCTTCAGAAACAAACTTCCCTTCACTATTGCCTAAGCTGAAAATATTTCGAAATAAAAAATCTAGACTTGCTCCTCCAACAGCCCAGACAAACCAATGGCACAAAGTACAATTATTAAAGGCACAAAAAGAGCATTAAAACTTACATTTTCGGAACAATGTCGCTGATTGTACTATACAGACTTCGAGGAGGTCAGCACTTGGAGTTGAAATCTCCATCGAATGGCAGATTTAGTGCGGTGCCCGCAGTCCTGACGAGATTGGCATGCAAACGGGAGTTAAAAAAAGCGACGGGCGAACTACGAGAGCTTGCCGCTCGCGGGCCCTTTCAACGCATTTATAGTCCGGGGATCTCTTTATGTAGTTAGTAATGGAAAACTGAGCAAATTGGCGTCCCTCCCCCCTCGCTCGCTCTCTCTCTCTCTCTGCCAGAAGGAAGGTCCGTCGGAGAAGGAGGAGATCGGGCTGCGGGGCCCGTTCGGCTGGCTGCTCAAAGCACAAATATGTGCTCAGGCAGTTGAGTTCTTTGCTCAGGGCCGGTTGATTTTCGCGGACCGGCTGAGCTCTCTCTCTCTCTCTCTGTGTATCTTTGAGACGGAAGAGGAGAGAGCGAGAGAAGGGATACGAGCTTTAGAAGGGAAAACATTGGAGCCCGCCGGACTCAGGACTCGCTCTGTCCCCCCCGGCGCGCACACAGAGTTGTTTATCGTAGCTCATTGAAGTCAAGTTCCAACAAAATGGAGCCTTTCGGATAAGCCCCGTGTAGCTGAGAATCTATATCAGCTGAGCGCTCTCCCCTGTCTCTGTGTGCTTCGGACAAAGAAAAGAAGATTGAGCAAACTGGTGCTCCGACATTCGCTCAAGTCATTTGCGGCCATATTGAAGTCCTCCGGGCGCACGGGATTTGGGAAGTGTTGGAAGAAGAAAAATCCCCGAAAATTTTTTTTTCGTTGGCCGCAAGCAACCGCAGTCCCATGCCAACTGCGTTGGCGCGTTCGGTTTCTGGGCGCCTGTGTGCCAAGGGCAAACATCCCGCGCGCCGCCCCCAAGCTTGGCGAGGCTCGCGCGGCTGCTCAAAATGCGATCCGCCGCCTGCCGGAGAGGGGAGGCTGTTTTCTTCAATTCCAGCTTTTTTCTCGTTTAACTAGTCTGTCCTGGACAGAAGCAAAAAAGCGAGCCGACAGCAGTTGTAATGAAGGCGGGCCTCTTGTCTTCATTCTTGCATGCACTGAGCTTGATTCTTGCATGCATTGGGCAGAAAGATTAACTGCTGAATGAGCTTGCTTGCAAATCCTCCAACCTACCTAACTACCTACCTACCTACCTACCTACCTACCTACCTACCTACCTACCTACCTACCTACCTACCTACCTACCTACCTACCTACCTACCTACCTACCTACCTACCTACCTACCTACCTACCTACCTACCTACCTACCTACCTACCTACCTACCTACCTACCTACCTACCTACCTACCTACCTACCTACCTACCTACCTACCTACCTACCTACCTACCTACCTACCTACCTACCAACCTACCTACCTACCTACCTACCTACCTACCTCCCTACCTCCCTACCTACCTGTCTACCTGTCTACCTACCTCCCTACCTACCTACCTACCTACCTACCTCCCTACCTACCAACCTACCTAACTACCTACCTCCCTACCTACCTACCTACCTACCTACCTCCCTACCTACCTACCTACCTACCTACCTACCTCTCTACCGACCTACCAACCTACCTACCTACCTACCTCCTTACCTACCTACCTACCTACCTGTCTGTCTGTCTGCCTACCTACCTACCTACCTTCCTACCTCCCTACCTCCCTACCTCCCTACCTACCTACCTACCTACCTACCTACCTACCTACCTAACAAGTATCTGCAAGTATCTCTTTTGCGTCAAAAGTTTACAGTGAATGAAGAAAAATTATATACAATGGTAAAAAATCTTCGTTTCTCCCATCTTTCGTTTCAGAGACCTTTTTCACCACCAAAAAATTTTTTCTGGTACATTCCCGGTCGTCTTAACTTAACTTCTGGACTTCCCGGTCGTCTTAATTGACTTGCATTTCAAGGCCACCAAGTTTTTTTGTCAAAATTAATTCTTTTAAACGAAAGTTTTAATGAGATTTATAGTGCATTTTTTATTCACTATGACTGCAACTTTCTGTAATTTCTAATAGTGAAACAACAAAAAAGGAATTGGCGAAATCAAAAACAACATCAGAGTGAAAACAGCATTAGAGTGATAAATAACGTCGGAGTGAAAAACAACATCAGTGTGAAAAACAACATCAGAGTGAAAAACAACATCGGAGTAAAAAAACAACATCAGAGTGATAAACAACATCAGAGTGATAAACAAAATCTGAGTGAAAAACAACATCGGAGTGATAAACAACATCGGAGTCAAAAACAACATCAGAATGATAAACAACATCAGAGTGATAAACATCTGAGTGAAAAACAACATCAGAATGATAAACAACATCAGAGTGATAAACAACATCAGAGTGATAAACAAAATCTGAGTGAAAAACAACATCGGAGTGATAAACAACATCGGAGTCAAAAACAACATCAGAATGATAAACAACATCAGAGTGATAAACATCTGAGTGAAAAACAACATCAGAATGATAAACAACATCAGTGTGATAAACAACATCAGAGTGATAAACAACATCAGAGTGATAAACAAAATCTGAGTGAAAAACAACATCGGAGTGAAAAACAACATCAGAATGATAAACAACATCAGAGTGATAAACATCTGAGTGAAAAACAACATCAGAATGATAAACAACATCAGAGTGATAAACAACATCGGAGTCAAAAACAACATCAGAGTGAAAAACAACATCAGAGTGATAAATAACATCGGAGTGAAAAACAACATCAGTGTGAAAAACAACATCAGAGTGAAAAACAAAATTGGAGTGGAAAAACACCGGGTCTACGAATTTTGCTTGCCGGATGTTTGCCGGCCGGATTTTTTCCGACGACATATAAATATTAGTGTAATGTAGTGTCAGTAGAATGTACGCTCGTATGATTTACTCAAGGAACACTTAAAGTAAAAGGACGAGACACTTCAGTTTTTAGAAATTAAGTTGCACTCTTTAAAAAATACACTACCGAGATTGGAACTTTGAACGTTTTTCACACAAAAAGTCCCTGCGTTGTTTTACTTAGCTGGATGCAGGTAGAAAGTACATCTTTCAGTACGATGTAACCATCTTCTTGATCTTTGAATCACTTAAGTATTCGATTACTAATTGATCTTTTATCAATTTTTCATACGCTTTTACAAAGTCACTAACTTTCATATCCGTTTACAGTGCATTATCGACTGTTCGTCTTTAACCAAATGCAAGCAATATAAGAATAGCCTAATCGACAGAGATTTTTAGCATAAATGTAGACTTTTCAAACCAAAAGTCAATTCCGCATGTATTTATCATATTTGACATTGAAGTTCATCAAAAACTCTTGTAAGAGACATGACATTGTGGGGTAGCAGTATGGGGGTAGCAGTGTGGAGGTAGCAGTGTGGGGGTAGCAGTGTGGGGGTAGCAGTGTGGGGGTAGCAGTGTGGAGGTAGCAGTGTGGAGGTAGCAGTGTGGAGGTAGCAGTGTGGAGGTAGCAGTGTGGAGGTAGCAGTGTGGGGGTAGCAGTGTGGGGGTAGCAGTGTGGGGGTAGCAGTGTGGGGGTAGCAGTGTGGGGGTAGCAGTGTGGGGGTAGCAGTGTGGGGGTAGCAGTGTGGGGGTAGCAGTGTGGGGGTAGCAGTGTGGGGGTAGCATAGGGTAGCAGTGTGGAGGTAGCAGTGTGGGGGTAGCAGTGTGGGGGTAGCAGTGTGGGGGTAGCAGTGTGGGGGTAGCAGTGTTGGGGTAGCAGTGTGAAGGTAGCATAGGGTAGCAGTAATTTTTTTTAGGGCAATAGGGCAGTAGGGCAATGTAATTTTTTTGTGATATCAAAACTTTGTTTATTCATTTACGCTTTCTAACTGAAAGTGACAATGCGCGTGGCTCCAGCGCATTGAATTCGGTCAGACAAAGAGGCCTTGACCAAGCGTCGAAGCAAATCATTTGAGTTCGTCGTCGTTATGCTTGTAACCCTTTGTATGGATTTACTATATTACTACCAGTAGCAAGCTGCAATCGCCCTCCCACAGATTTATGCACCCGTGCACGGTCGCTTGAGTCTGAGGCTCTTACGCAGTAGGTCACTGGCCCGAAGTGGCGGGCTCATAATGACTCATAGCGCTCTACTATGGTCAGTAGCCCATTATAGGCCCATGCGTCATCATGATTCTAGGCTCACTCGTTATCAATATTCTTGGCGCATCAGTAAACATAATTTTAAGCTTATCCGTCATAATTCTTTGGTAACTTGCTGAGCAGAATTTTTACTTGCCTCGGGAGTTTTGACTTGCTGATGTGGTTTACTTGCAGGGAAATGTTTTCAAAATACTGAGGGAGTTTTTTCTTACCAAGGGGTTTATTTGCTGAGGGGGTTACTACAGGTACAGGTACTCGTAGTTAACTTTTTAAGGGTGGTGTTACATTGCTGATGGGGTTAAATATGCTAAGAGGGTTTTTAACTTTAAGAGGGGTGGTTCAAATCGCTGAGGACGGTTTAACTTGCTTAGCGTGGTTGTTAACTTTAAAGGTAACGAATTACCGAAGAGGAGTACTTTAACTTCTGAGGAGCGTTTGACCATATATCGCTACATCATAGATGGCCAGAATAGGCTGGGTAAAATTGTTTTGGATTGGTACAGCATCTGATTGGTTGGGTGAGAGGCTACTCAGTTCTGCTCTATCGGGTATCTTTTACTGTGTCCCGCTTAGATAGCTTGACAATAATATAATAGCAGCTAAGCGTTTCCAAATCAATTCGCATAGCGATTAAGGCAGTAAGATTAAATTATAGGCCATTTTGAATTTATCGCAATGAGCACCCAGATGAGCAGCTAAACATTTTGGCTACGGCCACGGTGAACCTGGCCACACAGAGTCCAGTGCAATGGATTAGCGCCGAGATGTACTTTAGTGCAGCTGCAGTCTCAGGAGAGCAGAAGCAGCTAAGTTTTCAAAGTGTGTGTCTCAGGAAGTTCGGGCTATTCATTTCATCGCTGAGAGATCCGTTCCTTGACACATTGAGGCCAAAAGCTAGATAGTCCTCACCTACTAAGTTAGAAGTGAGAGGCTAGTGTACTTAAATGTGTTTATAGGTGGATGCCGGTACGCAGGGGCCTCATGATTGTCGTCGTCGTTGCGAAAAGTCCGCAACCCAATCAGGTATCATTTTATTAATTTCGACTAGCATAGATCACCCACCAACGAACTGTTAGCCTTAGGGAAAATAATAATAATAAGTTATTAAATTTCTCGCCGCAGGGTCCAGTCGATCGATTTTCGATTTTTTGCTTTTAGCCAAAAATTGTTTTATTTGACTAAGGTTAGGAAAATCCTTACTATAATGAAACGACATTCTGTTAATTATAATGTTTGGTGCCATTAATTTTATAAAAATAATCTTTATACTGCCAATATAAAATTTATGAAGTATTATTATTTTAAAAATTTTCGGAACATAAATGCATTTCTTTTTTCGGCACATGTTTTTTAAAGCCAGAAAAGCGTAGAGTAAAATCGGCATTCAGTAGAGTAATAGACTTATGCTAATGACAAGAGAATGTTTTGTATGCTCCTCAAAAAAACTTGCTGTCAAAATAGTTGCATTTCCTTGCAGAGTTTTGCAATAGAAAAAAATTGTAGGTGATTAAAAAATCACGTGACGGACTAAATCAGCTGTGATCATTCACGTCGTCATGTGTAAAGGCTATTTCCATAATATCAACTGAAAAGAAAGAAACCAAGAAATTATAAGTATGTTAAAATCGCGACTTTATATTCAAAATATAAGTCGCTTTTGCAAATATTTTTTATAAAAACTTCAGGCTTGTTAAAGCAAAACAAATATTTCAAACAGACTAAAATTCGCGTGAAATTTTGCTTTTATTAGTACACGGTTTTGCATAGCATGCCGATCGATCTAAAATCGTATATGTTAATAAATGAACACTCTCTCTTAATTTGTCCACTTTAGTCTAATATTATTTTAGAATCCAAAAATACTTTTTATTACTTCTAGGTAGTTATTCTTAAATGAACAGCACTTGCAGTTGGCACCAAGATTAGAACATCTATTGATATGCGCCTAATTACGAGTATGAATATAAAAATATATTTGGGTGAATAGTAAGAATTTGTTAAGAAAAGTTGCCCATTCTGCATTTGCGCAATAGTTTTATCATTCAAAAATTACGAATCCACTTCTTAGCAATGATAAAAAATGTAATTCATTGCCTTTTTCATAGAGCATTCTGTTTGTACCTTGTAGTTATAGATGATTGGGCTACCTAATAATTTAAGGAATAATAGTTTTTTGCCTAAAGAATTAAATATTCCTCCAATTTAATAATATAAATCATTTAAATTTTAATATAATTATTTAGTGCACAAGCTTGTTTGACTTAGACTCTGAAAAGGTTTATTGAAAAATTGTCAATTAATACTAATAATAGCTAGCATATGACTATAATATTGTCATTTATCATCAATCCATCATAAATGCACAAATAAAAAATTAATCCAACTGGTGCAACTATGTTTCAAGAAAATTTGCAAAATAGATAAGCCTAGTAAAAAATTTAATGATAATCAAGGAGGAGCAAGAAAAAAGGTCCTGCAAATGCCAATTGTGTTATTTTACCTAACTTTTCATAATTTTGCAAGTTTGCAACATATACTTAGGCCTACCTAAATTTTTTATATACCTCTGATTTTATAATTTACCCAGGATGGAATTCTTGCATTTGGCACGCAAAACAAAAAAATGCAACTTTCAAATAAAGCACAAAATAATTTCATTTGTCGCAATCCATACTCAGGAAGGTGGCACAGTTGTGCGCTTACTGGGGGCAAAAGTTGGAAGGACCAAAAAAAGGTCCTGTGGACAATTTTGCCCTGAAAACCTGGCTTTGTGTGTGCCACGCTTGTGCGCCAAATTGCACAAAGACCCTTCATATTATGCACATTTTTTCTGAACTTTTTTCACATTATTGCATTTTTCTGCTGAAATGCAAAACGCATTGCAATTTTTCTGCAAGAATTCCATCCTAGTAATTTACTTTCCTAATTTTGTACCTTTCCTTCCCAATTTTGCAACTTATCCTAGTCAATGCCTATTTTACCTAGCTGGATTGACTAGATTGTGATAAATATATATGCAGAACACCTAGCCTAGCTTTCCAAGGATATGGAAATTGGGACTTGAAAAATAATATTGGTATTTAAAAAGCTCATTTATGGATTATTATGCAATAATTAACAAAAGTAACTTTAGAATTAATAAAGGAATTATCTAAATATATTCACAATGCAAACATATTTTTCCAGAGTAAGCAATAAAGAATTTGCTAATTTTCAATTAATAATGTATATAAATATTCATATATATTATGCAGAAAAATGAATTAATTTAATATTTTAGTTATTATATACGATATAACATTTATCTAGTTATTTGAAGTTTTTATTGTCTATTGCTTTGAAGGGTCCTATGATTAATATTATTATTTATTATTTCAAATCTTGCTTATGCACAGAGCCAAGATTTTTTGTCATGTAGGCCTTATATAAAACAATAACAAAAAATTCTTAAACTATAATTTGGATCCAAATCAAACCATAGACACTCAAAATATAGAATCCAATGAGATGCTTAAGTAACTATTAATTAAGCTCCATAGTTCAGAAGACCCTAGATGTATACCAGATTCTAAAATTTTTTTGTTATACACCAGTGTGCACCAAAAATTTTGTCAAATGGAACAAAAAATTGTTATGCTATATTTTAAAAGCAATTGTTTCATTTCTTTTTTATAATATTTTCTTTAGTTGTAATTTTCCTTGTTGCCACTGTTTGATTAAACTTTGTTACAATTAATACCCATAAATTTAGGTAGACATGGACATTAAAATTACTTTTTATACTTCTTTTGTGAATTCTAATTAAAATTTACACCTTTATTCTGCTAATATGCATGTGGGTTATTCAATCTTTTCATTTTATGCCAAAAAATGTGAAAAAGATCATGAGTGTATGCCAGAGTACGCCAAACTGTATGCCAAAATTTGTGAGTATATGCCGGATTAATCTGGCATAAACCCCCCTCTTCCAGACTATGGATTAAGCTATTATAGATATTAATCATCAAATTCCTAAAAAAATTATTTTTAATTTCTATAAGAAGGCAGATAAATTAGCAAGTAAAAATTATATGCAATGTTTGAATAATTTTTGTGCTTTAGACATGATCTTTTTAGACAAAAATTTGGTTTGATCAACTGTAGATCACCCTTAGACACAGATTTTTTGAAGAATTAGAATATCAGTATGCTTAAATTTGCAATTAGTTATCTAGTAAAAAATTTAAGGTTTATTGCATTATTATTAAATACTAAATTCAAAGGATGCATAATGTTTAATTTACTAGGATTAATCTAATTACTTTGTTTTGTTTTCTATTTAAATTTACTGTTATCTGGTATTTAATGTAGACAAAAAATTGATTTTGAAAATATAGTTTTAAGGAACTGGCATTGCATATAAAGCAATCTAATGAACTATTGCTAAATCCAACCACCTGTATCTCGCTGGCCCCATTTGCAGCTACTGTGAACAAACTAATCAATGGATTTCGACGACACAGACGAGCTTGGCGGCGCTCGAGGCCGTCAGGCTAAACTGGCCAAATCGATGAAGGCGAAGAACAAGATGGCCAGTCAGGTGCAGATCACCGCCGAGCAGTTGCTGCGCGAAGCCAAGGAACGCGAACTCGAAGTGCAGGCGGCGCCGCCGAAGCAGAAAATCAGCAGCATGGCCGAGCTGAAAGATTTTCAACTGCGAAAGCGCAAAGAATACGAGGATAATATACGCAAGAATAGGACCTCGCTGCACAATTGGATCAAATATGCCGCCTTTGAAGAGGATCAGGGCGAACTGTCTAAAGCTAGGAGCGTTTACGAGCGGGCCCTGGATGTTGACTACCGCAGTCCCAGCTTGTGGATTAAGTATGCCGAGATGGAGATGAAGCACAAACAGGTGAGGCTGATATGGAATAAGTTAATTAATAATTTTTGCTGAATTCCGTTTAAAAACCGGGACCAAGGGGTAGATGAAACACTCTAGTTGATCAGGATTCGGAGCTGAGGAAAAGCAGAATCCCACTGAATGATCGGCCGGTGAGGGTTTGCTGAATCCCACTGAATGATCGGTCTGTGTGGGATTGCAGAATTCCACTGAATGATTGGCAGGTGAGGGATTGCAGAATCCCACTGAATGATCGGCCTGTGTGGGATTGCAGAATTCCACTGAATGATTGGCAGGTGAGAGATTGCAGAATCCCACTGAATGATCAAGGATGGGTAGCATTACGAAAGAATTTCAGTGACAACTTACATAACCTAATGAAACTCCGCACCGCCCCAACGATCAGGTGAACCACGCCAGGAACATATTCGATCGCGCTGTGAGCATACTGCCAAGAGTGAGCCAGTTCTGGTACAAGTACGCCTACATGGAGGAGATGCTGGGCAATGTGGCCGGCGCCAGGCAGGTTTTTGAACGATTCATGGAATGGGAGCCGGACGAGCAGGCCTGGCATTCCTACATTAACTTTGAACTGCGCTACAAGGAGTTGGACAGGGCCAGGTACATCTACGAGCGGTTTGTGCTTGTCCACCCCGAGCCCAAGAACTGGATCAAGTATGCGAAGTTCGAGGAGAGGAATGGCTACTTGGCTAGCGCTAGACTGGTAATTTTGTTGGTGTTACTCGTATTTTGCTATTGCGAGTTTGCGAAGTCAGCTGACCTCCACTTTGACCTTCCCGGATCAGCTGACTCCCATGTTGACCTTCCCAGATCAGCTGACTCCATGTTGACCTTCCCAGATCAGCTGACTCAATGTTGACCTTCCCAGATCAGCTGACTCCATGTTGACCTTCCCAGATCAGCTGACTCCGTGTTGACCTTCCCAGATCAGCTGACTCCATGTTGACCTTCCCAGATCAGCTGACTCCATGTTGACCTTCCCAGATCAGCTGACTCAATGTTGACCTTCCCAGATCAGCTGACTCCATGTTGACCTTCCCAGATCAGCTGACTCCGTGTTGACCTTCCCAGATCAGCTGACTCCATGTTGACCTTCCCAGATCAGCTGACTCCATGTTGACCTTCCCAGATCAGCTGACTCCATGTTGACCTTCCCAGATCAGCTGACTCCATGTTGACCTTCCCAGATCAGCTGACTCCGTGTTGACCTTCCCAGATCAGCTGACTCCATGTTGACCTTCCCAGATCAGCTGACTCCGTGTTGACCTTCCCAGATCAGCTGACTCCATGTTGACCTTCCCAGATCAGCTGACTCCATGTTGACCTTCACAGATCAGCTGACTCAATGTTGACCCTCCCAGTTCAGCTGACGGTGCTGATCTCACATGGATCCCCTCCATATTACGCCCTTACTCGCAGGTGTTCGAACGCGGCGTTGAATTCTACGGCAACGAGAACCCGGACGCTCGGCTATTGATAGAATTCGCCAGATTCGAGGAGCGCCAGAAGGAGCACGAGCGGGCCAGATTTATCTACAAATTCGCGTTGGACAATCTGCCCAAAGCTGAGCAAGCCGAGATCTACAAGGCCTACACGGTGCACGAGAAAAAATACGGCGACCGAGGCGCTATTGAAAGCGTGGTTATAAATAAGCGTCGCATCAAATACGAGAACGAATTGGAGGAAAATCCGCTTAATTACGACGCCTGGTTCGACTACATCCGCCTGGCCGAAGAGGAACTAGCCACTACTGGCCAAGTTGACGATGTCAGAAGAATTTACGAACGAGCGATTGCCTGTCTGCCTCCACTAGAAGAGAAGCAGCACTGGCGCCGCTACATCTACCTGTGGATTTACTACGCCCTATTTGAAGAGCTGGTCGCGGGGGACATGCAGCGCACTAGGGAGGTCTATCAGACCTGTCTGACCGTGGTGCCGCACAAAAAGTTCACATTCGCCAAAGTGTGGTTGCTATTCGCTAAATTTGAAATCAGACAGCGCGACGTGACTGCGGCCAGACGGTTGCTAGGCCAGGCGCTGGGCCGTTGCCCCAAGGAGCGGCTGTTTCGCGGCTACATCGAATTGGAGATTCAACTGCGCGAATTTGATCGTTGCAGGCGATTATACGAAAAGTTTCTAGAATTTTCGCCAGAGAATTGTCAAACTTGGATGCGCTTCGCCGAATTCGAGACAGTTCTGGGCGACCTAGACCGGGCCAGGGCGATCTACCGCCTGGCAGTGAGCCAGCCCAAGCTGGACATGCCCGAACTGCTTTGGAAAGGCTTCATCGATTTCGAAATCGAAGCCGAAGAGTTTGCCAACGCCCGGTCGCTCTACCGCGAGCTGCTTGAACGAACCCAGCACGTGAAAGTCTGGCTCAGCTTTGCCGGCTTCGAGGAGGCCCACGGCGACGGCGCCGAGGCGGCCAGGCGGATCTACGCCGAGGCGGATTCCGCCATGCGATTCGGCCGCGACCCGCCGCAGCGCCTGGCCCTGCTGGAGGCTTGGCTGGAGTTCGAACGACGTCAAGCCGGCGCAGAAAATCCCGACGAGGATCCCCAGGTTCGCCGCGTCGCCGCTCTCATGCCGGAACGAGTCACCAGGCGGCGAAGGAACGAGGACGGCGGCTGGGAAGAATTCGAGGAGCTGCTGTTCCCGGACGAGCAGCAGCGGCCGAACCTGCGCCTGCTCAGCCTGGCCCGGCAGTGGCGCCAGCGCCGGCAAGGCGGCGGCGCCGACGGCGTAGACTTGGACGACGACGACGACGACGAAGAGGAAGCGGAGGACGGCGATGATGCCGAAGAGGATTCTGGTTCCGGCGACGAGAAGGAACCGACTGGGGATGAAACTTCGCAGTCGCCGCAGCCGGCAGCCGGCGGTGTGGATTCGGACAGTCCGTGATGGATGCCGGTGGCCCCGTCCCCTTCGCAATTAAATCTTCTAATTCAAGCCTAACGATTTCCTAAGTAACTCTTCAAATCCCACAGAAAGCTGAAAATTTGCGTCCCACAATTTGCACGATTCCAATAGCAAACAATGGACAACTTTTCAGAACGGATACGACCAGATTTCTCTTTAATAAAATCTACTAAATTCCCCTTAAGAACCCTACTCACGTTTTTAAATTAGGAAGATGCCATTTGAAACCGGTAAATATGTATATTGATCTCTGCTAAAACGTGTAATAATAGTTCACCACTCATGCCCTAAGCTGTGCGTTGCTACTTTTATTGCGCTGCTTCTGTCACCAATGACAACAAAATTGTTTGACTGACCATTCTGGGTTATGTCCCTTACTTCTGTACAGCTATTTTGCTTGCAAGCGTTTCAATTTTTATACATGAATAAATTGACAACATTTAGCCATGTTCAGTTTAACTAGCAGTCGTTATTCATTTCATTGTAAAATTAATGGATAAAATTGTATTAGGTATTTTATAGTTTAAGCTTTGAACTTTCTTACCACAAATAATGATTTAACTAAACCATATCCGCGTCTGCTCTTTCCAGTTAATTTGGGCCTCAATCGGTACAGCAAATCATGTCCGCGGCAAAGGTAAGCCATGCTTATTGATTAAATGCTTTCTTATGTGAGTTGTCTAACAAGATTGCATCAATTCAAAACTACCGACTTTACGTTAGAAAGGGGCAGCGGCAAGTGCCCATCACTAAAAATGGACCAACAATGTAGAATTCTTATTTTAAAAGAACAGAAAAAGACTCAGAATAATTAGACTCAATACAGAAAAAAGTAAAACTCCTATACCAAAGCTATCCACCTTCGGCATTGCAATCTCAATTTAAAAAATTTAAATCTTAATCTACAGATTCCAATCCCAATTTACTAAACTCCTATCCCAATCTACGGAATTTCTATTCAAATCTGTGGAATTATCTCAAAGGAATCCCAATTTAACTCTACGGAATTACAATCCTAATATACGGAATTCCAATCCCAATGTACTAAACTCCATTCCCTAGTTACTGAACTCCAATCCCAAGTTGCTGAATTCCAATCCCATTCTACCAAATTCAGATCTTAACAAAAGGAATTCCAATCCCATTCTACAGAGTTCAATCCTAATTTACGGAATTCCAATCCCACTCTACGGAATTCCAATTCCAATCTACGGAATTCCAATCTCACTCTACGGAATTCCAATTCCAATCTACGGAATTCCAATCCCACTCTACGGAATTCCAATTCCAATCTACGGAATTCCAATCTCACTCTACGGAATTCCCATTCCAATCTACTGAATTCCAATCACAATCTACTGAAATCAAATCACAATCTACTGAATTCCAATCACAATCTACTGAATTCCAATCCCAATCTACTGAATTCCAATCACAATCTACTGAAATCCAATCCCAATCTACTGAAGTCCAATCCCAATCTACTGAATTCCAATCCCAATCTACTGAAATCCAATCCCAATCTACTGAATTCCAATCACAATCTACTGAATTCCAATCCCAATCTACTGAAATCCAATCCTAATCTACTGAATTCCAATCACAATCTACTGAATTCCAATCCTAAGCTAGTCCAAAAACTGCAGATTCCCTACATAAAATTCAGAAAAAGCATCCGTTACAAGATTATTCTACCTGTATTCGTCTATGCAATATATTTTTCACCTGGCAAGTCATAACGGGCAACGTCACATCTACTTCCCGCAGCCTGTGCTCTATTCTTACTTCCGTTCCTCATGCTCCTGGCGCGTACGAATCGCTTTGCTAATGAAAGGTCTCGAGTTCGAGACCCGGCCTATTAACCTGTTGAAAGGCGAGAATCGGTCGGACGAATATCTGGCTATTTGTCCCATGGGTCAGGTGCCAACACTGGTGATTGATGGGCGCACAATGACACAGTCCGTCGCCATCATCGAATACCTGGAGGAGGCCTACAAAGACCGGGGCGCCCGACTGCTGCCAGACCTCCCAGCTGAGCGGGCCGTGGTTCGAGAGCTTACTGAAATTATCGCCTCCGGAATACAGCCGCTGCAGAATCCTTCGGTCAGTTCCGTTGTATCCGTCTGCTTCTGTTTGGTTATTTGTCTCTTACTTACCAAGTGTGTCAGTTCGTCAGTATAGAGAGGGGCGGGTAAGGATAGAGGAAAAGCGGGTGAGGAAAAGGAGATGGCAGAGCCGCCCCTCATAGATAGAAAAGGAGATGGCAGAGCCGCCCCTCATAGATAGAAAAGGAGATGGCAGAGCCGCCCCTCATAGATAGAAAAGGAGATGGCAGAGCCGCCCCTCATAGATAGAAAGGAGATGGCAGAGCCGCCCCTCATAGATAGAAGAGGAGGGGCAGAGCCGCCCTCAAGGATAGAAGAGGAGGAGGCAGAGCAGCCCTCAGGGGTAGAAGAGGAGGAGGCAGAGCAGCCCTCATGGGTAGAAGAGGAGGGGGCAGAGCAGCCCTCATGGGTAGAAGAGGAGGGGGCAGAGCAGCCCTCAGGGGTAGAAGAGGAGGGGGCAGAGCAGCCCTCATGGGTAGAAGAGGAGGGGGCAGAGCAGCCCTCAGGGGTAGAAGAGGAGGGGGCAGAGCAGCCCTCAGGGGTAGAAGAGGAGGGCAGAGCAGCCCTCAGGGGTAGAAGAGGAGGAGGCAGAGCAGCCCTCATGGGTAGAAGAGGAGGAGGCAGAGCAGCCCTCATGGTAGAAGAGGAGGGGGCAGAGCAGCCCTCATGGGTAGAAGAGGAGGGGGCAGAGCAGCCCTCAGGGGTAGTAAGAGGAGGGGGCAGAGCAGCCCTCAGGGGTAGAAGAGGAGGGGCAGAGCAGCCCTCAAGGATAGAAGAGGAGGGGGGCAGAGCAGCCCTCAGGGGTAGAAGAGGAGGGGCAGAGCAGCCCTCAGGGGTAGAAGAGGAGGAGGCAGAGCAGCCCTCATGGGTAGAAGAGGAGGGGGCAGAGCCGCCCTCAAGGATAGAAGAGGAGGAGGCCAGAGCAGCCTCAGGGGTAGAAGAGGAGGAGGCAGAGCAGCCCTCATGGTAGAAGAGGAGGGGCAGAGCAGCCCTCATGGGTAGAAGAGGAGGGGGCAGAGCAGCCCTCAGGGGTAGAAGAGGAGGGGGCAGAGCAGCCCTCAGGGGTAGAAGAGGAGGGGCAGAGCAGCCCTCAGGGGTCGAAGAGGAGGAGGCAGAGCAGCCCTCATGGGTAGAAGAGGAGGAGGCAGAGCAGCCCTCATGGGTAGAAGAGGAGGGGGCAGAGCAGCCCTCAGGGGTAGAAGAGGAGGGGGCAGAGCAGCCCTTAGGGGTAGAAGAGGAGGGGCAGAGCAGCCCTCAGGGGTAGAAGAGGAGGTGGCAGAGCAGCCCTCAGGGGTAGAAGAGGAGGGGGCAGAGCAGCCCTCATGGGTAGAAGAGGAGGAGGCAGAGCAGCCCTCAGGGGTAGAAGAGGAGGGGGCAGAGCAGCCCTCAGGGGTAGAAGAGGAGGAGGCAGAGCAGCCCTCAGGGGTAGAAGAGGAGGGGGCAGAGCAGCCCTCATGGGTAGAAGAGGAGGGGGCAGAGCAGCCCTCATAGATAGAAGAGGAGGAGGCAGAGCAGCCCTCATGGGTAGAAGAGGAGGGGGCAGAGCAGCCCTCAGGGGTAGAAGAGGAGGGGGCAGAGCAGCCCTCAGGGGTAGAAGAGGAGGGGGCAGAGCAGCCCTCAGGGGTAGAAGAGGAGGGGCAGAGCAGCCCTCAGGGGTAGAAGAGGAGGAGGCAGAGCAGCCCTCAGGGGTAGAAGAGGAGGGGGCAGAGCAGCCCTCATGGGTAGAAGAGGAGGGGGCAGAGCAGCCCTCATAGATAGAAGAGGAGGAGGCAGAGCAGCCCTCAGGGGTAGAAGAGGAGGAGGCAGAGCAGCCCTCAGGGGTAGAAGAGGAGGGGGCAGAGCAGCCCTCAGGGGTAGAAGAGGAGGAGGCAGAGCAGCCCGCCCTCAGGGGTAGAAGAGGAGGAGGCAGAGCAGCCCTCAGGGGTAGAAGAGGAGCGGGCAGAGCAGCCCTCTGAAGCATACGCACAGAGTGGAGCTCTTTCTGTTACTGCATGTCTATTACTGTTTTAGTGTATTAAATGCAGCATTAATACCCTATTTTTACTGAATGCCCCTGATGCTGCAACTCCCTAAAACTGTTGCAGGTTGGCGCTAAAGCCGGCGAGGAACAGAAGGCCGACTGGGGCCGCTACTGGATCGAGCGCGGCTTCCAGGCGCTGGAGAAGCGACTATTAGAAACATCCGGCAAGTACTGCTACAAGAATAGCATCAGCATAGCCGACCTGTGCCTGGTGCCCCAGGTGTACAATGCCGGCCGAAACAAGGTCGACATGGCCCAGTTTCCAACTATAAGCCGCATCAACGCGGCCCTAATGGAGCAGCAGGCATTTATTGACGCCAGGCCCGAGAAGCAGGCTGATTGTCCTGAAGAACTGCGGATGCAATGACCGGCCATTGCCAATTTGAGCTGCCATCCTGTACTTCCTCTGTTATCTGATACTTTAAGAGTACACATTAGCGTCGTGAGAGTAGTTAATATTATTGCGTAATCATGCTTCGCTCAGTTCGGTGCTGCAGCGCGTTGATTTATTCCCCTAGTTAATCATTTTACACAATGTTAGTACAGCTCCTAATGTTTGTTTAATGCGTATTGAAGGACATTATGCAATTAAAATTTTCATTTTGACATTGAAATTCCGATATTTTAATTCATAAATTAAATAGCGTTAAAAATTTACTGACTCTTAAGCCTTTTGTTTGTTTATATACAATGTATTTTATTGTTTGTCTTTACAATTTTTTACTTATAAAAATCTGCACTTGCTACTTATTTACTGTCAGTAGCTCGTGCTCGTTAGCGTATTTGATTAATTTGGATAATTTGGTTGCATTTCAGCAGCAGGTTCGCGAGTCGGGCATCGGGCCCCAGCCGCCCAGTCCAATAATGCATTGATCCGAGCCCGCTGATCAGCTAGTTACAATCTGCCTCTGTCTGATACCCAGCTAGGGAGAGAGCCATTGGGGCCCGCCCAGCTGCTCCCCCGGGCGCTAAATGTCTTTCACCGATTTTTTGTCTAGTTCGCACAGCCTGCCAACTCTGTCTCTAGTGTTGAATAACCCGGATGTCGGCTTCTCGCTAGTGTTCGCCTGTCCCCGGCCCGAGGACGGCTTCACTCACTGCTACTCGTACGAGGAGGATGACGGCCTGTTGGAGCTGATGGAGCTGGGCTACCTGCCTACCTACCTGTTGGAGTACCTGCGCGGCTATCCGGAATTATTCCAGCCTGACGTTGGCGACGGAGCGGGCGCCGGCGTCGCCTTAGAAGTGGTCGATGTGCGCCAATCGAAGACTAATCCAACTAGACGGCGCCTGGCTCTGCGGCCGACTCACGAATTTCTGTGGGACCAGCTGCGTCAGCAGGGCGTCGGCGCGTCCAACAGAGGTCGGCAATTAACAGCGCTGGAGGCCGAAGCCGAGGCCATCAACGCTGCTGAATCGGCAACGCCGCTCGACCTTCAGCCAGTGACGCTCGGCCCCGTAGCTGGCAGCGAGTGCCAACGCCTCCTAGCTTATCTGCAGAGCCGCTTGGACGAGCGCAGCCTCGGCCGGCAGCGACGGCGCGCGAAACGCCAACAGCTGGCCGATTTGTCACACGAATCCCAGCGACGCCGGGCGTTGAACTTGCCGGCTCCGCCTTCGCCAACTCAGCTCGAGGAGGATCCCAGTTTGTCCGCCGCTCTGCAGCAGCAAAAAATCCGCCCTGCCAGGCCGTCAGTTCGCGACCTTCTGGGTAGTCGGCGTGGCAACCAATCTGTAGACTTTTGGCGGCCGACTTACCAATTAGAGGAGGAGGAGCGGATGCGGCACCAGCTGGGCCGGCGTGACCCGCCTCTGGATCCGCAAGTATTCCCGTCGGACCGCATTGTGCCAACGTCGAGTTCTGCCGCGCCCGCCTCAACGGCGGCAACTTCCTCCTCGCTGCTAGCAACTGGCGCACTGGGTCAGCCCGGTGAGGGCGAGTTCTCTGACACCGTTGTCGAAGAGGTTGAGGTCCGGGTTCAGCCGGGCCACAGGTGTCCCTACCTGCACAAGCTGAAAGTGTTGAAACGCCGACCGGACGGCCGGCACTTCGGCCACTTCACCGTGGAGAAGCTCGCGCCGGGTGGCGGCATTCCCGGCGCCGCTATTGGCTGCCCGCCTGGCCAGCGCACAGAAGAGCCGGTTCGCTACGCTGCCGAGCTCGGCCGGGCCGCCTCAGTTCGGGTGTTTCTTCGCCAGTACGCCGACCTGCTGACTGACAGGGGCCGCCACCAGGCTGAGGTTATCAGGCGCCAGCCCGGTCTACCGCCGCAAAAAATTAAAACTCCGCAGCTGCTAGTGCCGCAGCACGCAGCCGTCCTTCAAGCCTCCTCGATGCCGCCGCCGCCGCCTCCTCCGACTGTAGCGCCAACTGCAGCTTTGCCGCCGCCGCCACAATCTCAGGCGCCTCTGTTGACGGCTTCTCTATCGCAGGCCACGGTGGTTTCGGCTCCGCTGCCTAAGCCGCTGCCGCCACCGGCGCCGTCTCAGCCTCCGCCTCGATTTCCGGTGCACACGGTGGCCAGCGCTGCCCCGTCTCCGCTGCAGATTGTGACTGGCGCTGGCGCAGCCGCTTCTACAGGCTCTGTTGTCCCCGTGAAAACCGTGCCGCACAATAGGACGGCCCATCTCTTGCCTAATGGTACCGCCGCCTCCCTGATGCAGCCGCCGCCGCAGCCGCCGCATCACCGTCGCCAACAGCAGCAGCAGCATCAAATGCAACACCAGCAGCAGCAACAGCAGTTGAATCTGGTGCCGTCTGCAGCGATCTTTCAGGGCTCGCCTGTGCCAGCTGGCAGTTTAGTTTCCGTGTCCCCGGCTGGTCCAGTGCACTTTCAAGGCTCGACCGTTGCAGCTGGTGCCGCTCCGCATACAACACAGGCGCTGACAACAGTTACGTATGGTGGGCCGCAAGCTGGCCAAGCGCTGACTGCCGTCACCTACGGCTCGCCTCACCAGATGGCCGCTGTAGTGGCTACTCAGCAATTTTATCGGCCAGCGCAGCCGCATCAACAGCAGGTACATCAGATACAGCACGTGCAGCAGGTGCCCCAGGTGCAGCATGTGCAACAGGTGCCGCACGTGCAACAGGTTCAGCATGTGCAGCATGTACAGCGAGTTCACCATCTGCAGCATCATCAGCAGCAACAACAGCAGCAACCGCAGAACAGGATTCGCCTGCCAGCTCAGCTGCTGAATAGTCGGCCTCGGATACAGGTGCTCACAACTGGTCCAAGGCTGCCCGTGACTGTGGCCCCACCGCAGCCCCAGCTGCACTCGCCGCACCAGCAGCTTGATCCGCACCAGCAGCAGCAGCAGCAACAGCTGGCTCAGCTGCAGTTTCACAATCATCACAGTCAGCAACAGCAGCAGCCGCATCATGCCGTCCTGCCGTCAGGGATGCTGGCAGCTCCTACCGCCACCAAGCCCGGCGTGCACAGTCTCGGTCACCATGCCACTCCACTACAGCTTCATCTGCAGCAGCCGCCTTAGTGCAGCTAGCAAAGCTGACGATAGACATCCAAGAATATATTTGATTTGATTTGCTATGCTATCAATCTCTGTAAGTTTTCCCCACTATCTTTCAATTGTATCAGAGAGCGCAGTGTTTCGTTTGTATTCTTGTCTGTGATCCCTTTTTTGCGGGGAGCGAAATTCGTGGCATTGCGCAATGTTGGGCCAGTTATTGTACAGTGCCCACTTTCGGCCACTTGTGCTACAGTGCTGTTTAGTAGTATGTGTAGCTTAGATTTGCGCTGACAAATTGTGCGCCGCTTGTTTAATGATATTCCATTGAACGATTATAACTGTTTTTGAGTTGGTTTAGTAAGTTCAAATGCCAAACAGTAATAATAATAATAACAAAACTGCGGTTAAAAGCTGGGCCTTATCGCTAAAGAGTTTTTCTTGCTCCTAAATGACGCGTAGCTTCTCTGTTATCCAGCAACTGCTCTGCATTTTCCTGTTTTAAATAGCCTGTATTAAATAAGTGTACGCGGCGTATGAAATTACCGATCCTAATCAATTTGTAACTAAGTGCTCGCTCCTGAGACATTCGTTTCATTCTTTTTTAACTTATTTAGTTATTTTTGTTATTATTAGCTAGCAGAAAGCGGTTACTTATGTGGGAGGTTAGAGAAAATGTAAATAAATAATTGAAAGTTCTCTGGTTTTAGTATTTTAGCCAAGAATTAGTTTTTTTAGCTTGAATTAATTTTTTTATAAGTTTAGTCTTTTGATTGGCTATTCCTCCACCTGCTGTTTAAAAGATGAATCAAATTGAAAATTAATAATATTTTTATTTGTCTAATGCGTCACGCCAGTAACTTAAGCCAGCGCTTTCTAACCCGTTTTTTCTTGTTTTCCAACGCTATCTTCAACTGCCCAGTGTAGTGCTGCGCCTTGTTAGACACATTCATGCTTTTGTTGGTCTAATCAAATAACTGGGGGGCATTGATCTACTATTTTGTATTCGTCTAATGTTCTTTCACTGCCGCTAATTTCATATTGTTTAGTGCTAACCTAAGAAGCGAGTACTAAAATTATTGACTGACAGATCCCGTGTGCTTCTGTGCTACCCATAATGCCGCGCTTTATTTTTTTATGACTTCCCTGTTCCTGTCTCAGTCTCTCAGCCCTTCCTGGTCAGTGACTTTGTATCTGTTCTGTTCTGCGCACTTCGGAATAGTATAGTACCGGCACCTGTTGCTTTGCTGCAGGGCTGCTCTCTCTTTCTCTGCCTATCCGAATGTATAATTAACTGTGAATGGCCCTCGTTTGTAGAAATATCAACATCGTCTGCTCTCTTGCTGTTTTCTATTTATGCGTTAAGGTGAAAAAAACGTTGCATCTATATCTACTTGAATAAATTTGAAATATATTTGTCAAGTTATCTGAATTTGTATTTCCATTTGTTGATTGATTGGCTACAGTTATTTAAAAAAAGTATAAATCTCTGATCTATTATTATTGAGCCATTTTGTACTGCATCAAGTAGGAATGACAGTTTCCAGGAAGTTAGCTATGTAACGTTAACTTAATTGTACTAGAAGCTTTGATTTGCAATTTCTGATTAGAAAAAAAATAGCCTATACTGCTTGCATTCCTGTCATAAATCTAGCAATTGCGCATGCTTTATCTCTATGAGATTAAGCCCTACAAACTACATGGAGAGCTGCTGGGACAAGTCTTCCCGAGTTCGGCTAACAGAATCGAGCCTGTTTGAGATCAAATAAATCCGCGTAGTTTTTTGCAGCGTGCAATATTTAAAAGTCGTGGGTTAAGTTAAGATTATAGCGGCCAGAATGCACCACTTCAACTGCGATTCTCTGTTTGTCGATGATAAGGGGGAGCAAAAACTGGGAGAAAAAGAGATTTGCACGCAAATTTAGCTGCTTCATAGATTATACTGTTTTATCGCGTTGCCATGGTTTTTATTCCTGGTGGCTTAATTTCTTAGCTTTAAATAATGGACAGATTTTTGCTAGGGCGGGCATTGCAAGGTTGGTCAGTACTCTTACTCAATAAAAACTTCGCCAGTCCGTTGGTAGTCAACTGGTTTTCGTATGTCGCCTCTAAAAAACGCGGTAAAAGTATGTCTCATAGTATTTTTTATAGGCATAGTTCCTTGCATATTGAGCCTACCAAATGGTGCGAACATCGCGCATAATAAAATGCGACAGCGAATAGTTTTAAATGTTGTCAATACGTCGTCCGTCGCAGAAGCGTCGAATATTCAAAACAAAAGTCAATTAAAAGCAAAAACTCAAAGAGCAAAAGACTCATCAACTTCACTGAGTGAAACAACAGTGAGCAGTACTGACACATCATCGAGTGAAACAACTGTGAGCAGTACTGACACATCATCGAGTGAAACAACTGTGAGCAGTACTGACACATCATCGAGTGAAACAACTGTGAGCAGTACTGACACTTCATCGAGTGAAACAACTGTGAGCAGTACTGACACTTCATCGAGTGAAACAACTGTGAGCAGTACTGACACTTCATCGAGTGAAACAACTGTGAGCAGTACTGACACATCATCGAGTGAAACAACTGTGAGCAGTACTGACACTTCATCGAGTGAAACAACTGTGAGCAGTACTGACACATCATCGAGTGAAACAACTGTGAGCAGTACTGACACTTCATCGAGTGAAACAACTGTGAGCAGTACTGACACTTCACCGAGTGAAACAACTGTGAGCAGTACCGACACGTCACCGAGTGAAACAACTGTGAGCAGTACTGACATATCATCGAGTGAAACAACTGTGAGCAGTACTGACACTTCACCGAGTGAAACAACTGTGAGCAGTACTGACACATCATCGAGTGAAACAACTGTGAGCAGTACTGACACTTCATCGAGTGAAACAACTGTGAGCGATAACAGCACATCACCAACGAAAAAGCCACAAGAGACGAAATCAGCTGACAACTCCTGTAATATTTTAGCTCGTACTTAATTTAAATTTAGTTTTTGCGAGGATAAATCGCCGTTATTTTTCTTATTCAGTACTGAAACAAAACTTTTTATTGCAGGGGTGACGCCAGTTTTAATAACTATTAGTACACTGTTCGTCATAAGTCTTGGCGTCCTAATCTTTTTTGGATGGCGTCTAATGAAAATCAGGTAACTGAATTAATGAGCTTGCATTTTACTTTTTTTGTGTTGATCGCATAAACCGGAGAAATGTAAGTTCCTTGAGAGAATCTAAGATTTTAGTAGTCCCGTCTCCTTGTCTCGTAGTCCTCTATCTTTGTCCAGCAGTCCTCCGTAGGCCCTTCTCTTTGTTTACCAGTTAAATTTCTTGTGGTAAATACAGAAGATAATTAAATTTAAATTCATTCTTCAATAAATTTTCAATAAATTAATCTGTTGCTTAACTTTAGAAAAGTAATTTCTGATACAACTGCCGCAAACAACAACAACAACAACAACAACAACAACAACAACAACAACAACAACAACAACGGGTTCAGAGACAACCCGGCCTACGTTGGTCTCGCCGACCCGGCCGATCGACCTGTTTCGCACAGATTCCAGCAGCCAAGGCGACCCGGCGAGCCGTGAGCTAATTACGTAATTGATTGAACAAGTCGGAAAGAATTCGATTTTTACACAGCTAAACTGGCATTAAGTAATCAACGTGAAGTAATGTCTCAGAATATAACTTTTGAAATTAAATCTCTTAATTTTATTTTACTTTGCGTTCTATCGCTTTTTTAGACCAGCGCTTGCTCTCAGACACTGCATTAGTTATGCAGGCTTGTCTGCTGCAAGCAAAACTAAGCTGCCCTCATGTAACTAAAAAATGGGGGCTCAAGCTGTGTTTCAGTGCGAGTAATTTTATCTTCATAGATGTAAAAGCAGAAAATTAAGGAATTCTACTCGGAGCATTATTTTATTATTATTATCGATAATTAATTAAAATGTTATTCTGCTGTCTTAATTCAATTGCAACAACTATACATGCTTCATAAATCTATATTCTAGCCGATAATGATACGCTCGTATTGTGGCTTCGTTTATGTTATTTTCAAATTCAAGAAAAGCAAATCCTAATTGGGATCATTCCGTAGATCATTATAAATTCACTAGCTGTATAACTGGATAGGTTTAGGGAGCTTAATTGATTAGAGATGAGTTAGAAAAGTAAATAGAAAAAAAATTAAAAAACTGCATGTCAGCTCGACTCAGCTACGGTTTTGCGACTCTGAATTTTAAACTGGCGCCGTCTATGCCCAAAAATTAGCCAGCTTTGTTAGACTTCTCAGCCCACCTAGATACTCTAATGAAACAGTCGGTAAAACTTTTCTGTTGAGTATACTTGTAAAGCGCAATTATACGAGGGGTGTTCCATAACTACATATACTTTTGCATGCCACTTAAAAACTACTCAACAGATTCTCACAAGCTGTCCTGAGTACATATTGCTCTGTAACTTGAGATCGTTCATTAAATTAAACAATTCTATCAAAAGATAGAATCCCAAAGCCGCTTTCCAACGATATCAAGCTTGTGATAATCTGTTGAGTAGTTTTTAAGCAGCATGCAAAAGTATACTTCTAGAACACCTCTCTTATAATTGCGCTATGCAAGTATACTCAAAATATGCCAGTGCAACCAACTATATGCACCACAATTTACGTGTATAAAATATGTACATGTATAAATTTTAACGAAGGGAGGTACATTATATGTATATGATGCACGGAGCTCATCAGCGATACTGGCTCGATCTGTGCATGCTTTAGAACCTCTTAAGCAGTCATTGGTCTTAAGACAAAAAATTTTTATGGTTTGCTCAAGGACCACTAGGAGTACATGTACTCCTAGTGGTCCTTGGGTTTGCTATGGTTCAACGGTACATCGGTAAAGTTAACTTATAGGCAAGGAGATGTTTTATATACAAAGAAAGATTTTTAAAGTATATAAGAAATTTCCTAAAATTTTGACGAAGAACCTTTAAAAGTACGCCGAAATTAACGGTTATATTTACTCAGTGCCGTAGCTAGGGGGGATACGGGGGTATATCCCCCCAAGCGGCAGAAAATTGTGGGAGAGTTGAATGGGGGAGGATTACTATTGAAAAACAGTCAATTTTTTCTCTTCCATAGCTACTTTTTGAATTGTTCGTTCATTTTTTTTTATTTATCCCCCCCCATCGAAAATTCCCAGCTACGCCACTGTAATTACTTTACGACAGCGTGTTTTAGAAACTATAGACTCGTGGTGCCAATTTAATTTACATTCTATATCGATTAATATAAAACCTAAGCTAACTTTTTTCCTCGAATTTTTATAAGCTCATACAAGGCATCGGAAGACGAGCTATAGTTGCAAAGCTTTAAGTAAAACAAGGGACCATGATGCTTCAGTCTTCTAACGATAGTATACTGCGTATGTTTATTTTCATCGATTGCATTGACGGTTGCTGTTTTTAAGTTCAGATAAAAAATTATTTGCTGTTGGTTGAATAAAAATTTAAACTTTTTTATCGCCCTATCACTATGATATATTATCTTATTGTTTCTTTCTGGTTTCCAATGTAAACAAATATTTAATTTTCTTGTGACTGCATTTTGCTTATTTTAAAATCAAGTCCCTTAAACAAAAGTGTTTATAAAGTCACTTTTTACTTCTAAAATTTATAAAATTTTTGTGACAGAGATTGCAATTTTTGTCAAATTATCTATAAGATATATGCATCCAAAATACTTATAGTTTGGTAGTCTAAATAAAAACTGAGGGAAATTTTTTTGCAGAGCAGAAAATTTTTTTCTGATTTCCTTAATAAAATTGCTAGTACATTCTTAATATAATTTTTTTAATAGAGTAGCAAAATATTGTTACATTTTATAAAGGATTGGCCAACATATACCTTTTAATGCATACAGATATCGCAAAAAATTGTTTTTTTTTACTTGCAATTCAGAAATGCTTTTTCATTTTTATTCTAATAGCTAATTACAGATTTTCTTTTTTAAACATCTTTAAAAGACTCAACTGCCCATTGCAAAGTTGGTTTCAACCTGCAATGAAATAATCTATTCAAAAATAAAAATAGTAATTCTCTGATTAATTTATAAAGTAGACCTTGTGAAACTTTGTGATTGTGTATGAGAATTTAAGACAAATAACTATTTGTCTTAAGAGGTTATTGATCCCCTCATTTTATTAATGCTAGCAAATTAAAGAAATGCCTAGGTTGTTAATTACTTTAATTAAAAGAGCAAATTTTTTATTAAACGTTCAGATCGAGCTAACGAATCCTTGGAGGATTTGCGCATGTCATTCGACGACCAGCAAAGCCGGCAGAGTCGGCAGCGGCATCAGCAGCAGTCGTCGTCGCGTCGGCCACCCCCGCAGCCGACAACGCATGCCGCTAGCGCCGAAGAGCTGCGCGCGTCCGTCGGAACAGCGTCCGGCCGGGCCTGGAGCGAGGGCCAGTTCCACAACGACCTCAGCTACCGGACGGCGGCGACCAAACTGGCCGAGCTGGTGGCCAGCCGCGACTCGCTGCAGCTAGCTGGCGCGGCCGAGACCTCCGGCTCCGGCAGGGCGGGCGGCGCCGAGCGGCCAGCAGTGGCTCGCGGCGTGCAGTTCACACCTCCGCTGGTGCGAATTCGGGGCCCGGGTTGCTTCTGTGGGGAATTCTAGGCCTCTGTAGGCATTTGTAGGCCGTTAATTTGATCGAATATTATGGTTAATTTTAGCTCAAAATGCTTCTGATACTCTTATAACTCTACTGTTAGTAGATAAAAGCGACAATCTTACCGTAAATTTCGTATTTTTTGCTAAATCTATCGCCGTCCATTGCGCGCAGTCGTCGCAGTTTTCTTTGGCGGCCGACGACAGACGCGCGGCTTGGAGGAATCTGCCGGCACAGGCGAGCAAGGCGGAGCTTGTCGAACTGCTGGAAAGTCAGACAGCCTACACTAGGGCGCTGGAAATTCAGATGCAGCATACCGATGTGAGTAGTGCATGATTTTGTTCGAATCATTTTTGTCCTTATTTTGATTATTTCTTGTAGTAAACAACCCCACGCTGCCTGCTTTGATTTCATTTTATTCCGATTCAGTCCGTTTTGGTTTTAATTGCCGAATTATTTAAAAAAATTTATCATTCCCGAATAATCTCTCGCTCCCGCGTCATTCAGCAAGAACTGGGCCACCTGCGGCGCAGTCTCAAAGGTCTTGTAGCAGACAATCAAAGCCTGATGCACGAGCTGAAGCACTCAGTAGTGCAGCAGATTGTGCATTGGTCAGCGGATGACAGCCAGGTGAAGCAAGGTTCTTCGAAATTTTGGTGTTGTGAAATTTTCTTATATTTTTTATTCAACTTCTTTGTGAGCGTTGGTAACTGTAGATGTGCTGGGTGTCACAGTTGACTTGTAAATCTATTGTCAAGGATTTTTTCTTCATAAGTAGTTAAACCTTTTAAATAATAAGAAGTCGTAGGGTCTCAATGACGTCACTTACCTAAATGGAACGTTTGTCTTTGTCGTTGTCTTTGTTATCATGTTACCGGGTTACCAGTTTCTAGACGGGCCTTTTTGTTAGTTAAGAGGCCGATTTCTGTGAATTGAAATGGCTTGTATAATACACGAGAAAAGCAAACATAATTACTTAATACGGGTCATCAAATTTCATCTGCATTTAATAATGTTCACAGCGCACTAAGCTTTTGTAAACCGCTTTCAATTGCTTGCTACTGTGCAGTCCTGACTATTTGCTTAAGCGCAGAATTTTCGCAAATGAGCTCGGAGCTCGATGCGCCCGTTCTCTTTGCGTTGTCCTACAAAAGATCTCTCTTGTCTTCAAAGAGTGTTATCTATCTCTTTGTCTGCATATAAACTGCTGGCCCTGAGCTGGACCCTACAGACAGCGCGCTCCGTTAGTTATAGCAGTCGAAACTGATTTGAAAAAAGCATGACTGTTCAGTAAAAATATTTTTTTATGAACTTAATGGATTTGTGTCGCCAATTGTTACTCGATCTTGACCAATGCCTGCAGCAGCAGCGCGGCTCTCACGTCGGCGGCGGTCTGCGACAGACGGCCTGCTTGCAGGACGTCACCCGGGCCTCGGTGGATCAGTTTCGGGAGGAGTTGGTGGGTTCGATTCATTTTTATAAGTTTGCCATTCTGACTCCTACTCAGGTTGTGAGTTAGCCTTTCTGACCCCTTTTCAGGTTTGTGATTTAGCCTTTCTGACCCCTACTCAGGTTTGTGTTTTAGCCTTTCTGACTCCTACTCAGGTTTGTGATTTAGCCTTTCTGACCCCTACTCAGGTTTGTGATTTAGCCTTTCTGACCCCTACTCAGGTTTGTGTTTTAGCCTTTCTGACCCCTACTCAGGTTTGTGTTTTAGCCTTTCTGACTCCTGCTCAGGTTTGTGAGTTAGCCTTTCTGACTCCTACTCAGGTTGTGAGTTAGCCTTTCTGACCCCTTTTCAGGTTTGTGAGTTAGCCTTTCTGACCCCTGCTCAGGTTGTGAGTTAGCCTTTCTGACCCCTACTCAGGTTGTGAGTTAGCCTTTCTGACCCCTACTCAGGTTGTGAGTTAGCCTTTCTGACCCCTACTCAGGTTGTGAGTTAGCCTTTCTGACCCCTGCTCAGGTTGTGAGTTAGCCTTTCTGACCCCTACTCAGGTTTGTGTTTTAGCCTTTCTGACTCCTACTCAGGTTTGTGAGTTAGCCTTTTTGACCCCTACTCAGGTTTGTGTTTTAGCCTTTCTGACCCCTACTCAGGTTGTGAGTTAGCCTTTCTGACCCCTACTCAGGTTGTGAGTTAGCCTTTCTGACCCCTACTCAGGTTGTGAGTTAGCCTTTCTGACTCCTACTCAGGTTGTGAGTTAGCCTTTCTGACCCCTGCTCAGGTTTGTGTTTTAGCCTTTCTGACTCCTACTCAGGTTGTGAGTTAGCCTTTCTGACTCCTACTCAGGTTGTGAGTTAGCCTTTCTGACCCCTGCTCAGGTTGTGAGTTAGCCTTTCTGACCCCTGCTCAGGTTGTGAGTTAGCCTTTGTGACCCCTACTCAGGTTGTGGGT
The DNA here is from genome assembly GCA_950096795.1 of Macrostomum cliftonense. Lineage (NCBI taxonomy): Eukaryota > Metazoa > Platyhelminthes > Macrostomidae > Macrostomum > Macrostomum cliftonense. Next base: position 13,412 of record CATNEM010000254.1, on the reverse strand, counting down.
TAGCCTTTCTGACCCCTGCTTAGGTTTGTGAGTTAGCCTTTCTGACCCCTGCTCAGGTTTGTGATTTAGCCTTTCTGACCTCTACTCAGGTTTGTGATTTAGCCTTTCTGACAGCTATTCAGGTTTGCCAGTTAAAGCTTGTTAGGTTTATTTAGCTTGCCGTTGCCCAACAGCTGTGGCTGTGGCACAGCTGTGGCTCAACATGCTTCACTTTAGACTCCGATATCAGATCTTCAAGCCTCACCTTACAGCAGCGCGTCAGTGCGATGCACCAGACTCGAAACGAGCGGCTTGAGGCTCAGCTTAAACAGGCAAAGTAAGTTAATTTTAAAGTCTGGTCTTATTCAAACGATTACGTCATGCATATGTGACGCAATCAAACTATGACGTCATGCAAAATTTCAAGTATGACGCAATTTAACTACTATTTTATTCAGAGCCGACCTGGCTTATCGTGACGAGGAGCTGGACCGCCTGAAGGCCGACGTCCGACGCCTGATTTCAGAAAACGCGGACCTCGCCTCCGGCGGCCTGTCTGCCCTGCCAGTAATGATTGACAGGTCTGGCATGCCGGTTACATCCGCCGGTGGCCAGGCCAGTCTTATTGAGACTCTGCGACGGTAAGTAGCGGGCTATCGGCAAACATCACTTCCACTTGCAAATCTTATTAATCTTTTCATTAAGAAATATCCTTCGACTTTAACAAGACTCAAATAGGTGCAATTTTATGTCTAATTTCTAACGACTTACACGGGATCACTTGCAATTGAAAATCTAAATGAAACTTTATTATTAACGAAGCCTCTCAAACTGCAAAATAAATTTCCATAGGGAGCGCGACAGTCTTGTGGAGTCCATCACCTCGCTGAAGCAAAAGCTCGAAGAGTCGCGTCAGCGCGAGCAGGAGCTGTACGACCAGCTGACCGCCAGCATTGAAACAGTGAGTTTTTATTGGTTAATTTAACTTGACCGCGCAATTTGTGGCATGGAATTTGGACCCCTCGGGACAAAAATACGAGTACGTTTTAAACACAGACAACTTTATGATCCAAACAGACACGCTGGGTCACGTTCTGATTGGACCATAGACACGCTGGGTCACGTTCTGATTGGACCATAGACACTCTGGGTCACGGTCTGATTGGACCATAGACACTCTGGGTCACGTTCTGATTGGACCATAGACACTCTGGGTCACGGTCTGATTGGACTATAGACACGCTGGGTCACGGTCTGATTGGACCATAGACACTCTGGGTCACGGTCTGATTGGACTATAGACACGCTGGGTCACGTTCTGATTGGACCATAGACACTCTGGGTCACGGTCTGATTGGACCATAGACACGCTGGGTCACGGTCTGATTGGACCATAGACACTCTGGGTCACGGTCTGATTGGACCATAGACACTCTGGGTCACGTTCTGATTGGACTATAGACACGCTGGGTCACTGTCTGATTGCACCATAGACACGCTGGGTCACGGTCTGATTGGACTATAGACACGCTGGGTCACGGTCTGATTGCACCATAGACACGCTGGGTCACGGTCTGATTGCACCATAGACACGCTGGGTCACGTTCTGATTGGACTATAGACACTCTGGGTCACGTTCTGATTGGACTATAGACACGCTGGGTCACGGTCTGATTGGACTATAGACACGCTGGGTCACGGTCTGATTGGACTATAGACACTCTGGGTCACGGTCTGATTGGACTATAGACACTCTGGGTCACGGTCTGATTGCACCATAGACACGCTGGGTCACGGTCTGATTGGACCATAGACACTCTGGGTCACGGTCTGATTGGACTATAGACACGCTGGGTCATGGTCTGATAGGACTATAGACACGCTGGGTCACGGTCTGATTGGACTATAGACACGCTGGGTCACGGTCTGATTGGACTATAGACACGCTGGGTCACGGTCTGATTGGACTATAGACACGCTGGGTCACGGTCTGATTGGACTATAGACACTCTGGGTCACGGTCTGATTGGACTATAGACACGCTGGGTCACGGTCTGATTGGACTATAGACACTCTGGGTCACGGTCTGATTGGACCATAGACACGCTGGGTCACGGTCTGATTGGACTATAGACACGCTGGGTCACGGTCTGATTGCACCATAGACACGCTGGGTCACGGTCTGATTGCACCATAGACACGCTGGGTCACGTTCTGATTGGACTATAGACACTCTGGGTCACGTTCTGATTGGACTATAGACACGCTGGGTCACGGTCTGATTGGACTATAGACACGCTGGGTCACGGTCTGATTGGACTATAGACACTCTGGGTCACGGTCTGATTGGACTATAGACACTCTGGGTCACGGTCTGATTGCACCATAGACACGCTGGGTCACGGTCTGATTGGACCATAGACACTCTGGGTCACGGTCTGATTGGACTATAGACACGCTGGGTCATGGTCTGATAGGACTATAGACACGCTGGGTCACGGTCTGATTGGACCATAGACACTCTGGGTCACGGTCTGATTGGACTATAGACACGCTGGGTCACGGTCTGATTGGACCATAGACACTCTGGGTCACGGTCTGATTGGACTATAGACACGCTGGGTCACGGTCTGATTGCACCATAGACACGCTGGGTCACGTTCTGATTGGACTATAGACACTCTGGGTCACGTTCTGATTGGACTATAGACACGCTGGGTCACGGTCTGATTGGACTATAGACACGCTGGGTCACGGTCTGATTGGACTATAGACACTCTGGGTCACGGTCTGATTGGACTATAGACACGCTGGGTCACGGTCTGATTGCACCATAGGACACGCTGGGTCACGGTCTGATTGGACCATAGACACTCTGGGTCACGGTCTGATTGGACTATAGACACGCTGGGTCATGGTCTGATAGGACTATAGACACGGTGGGTCACGGTCTGATTGGACCATAGACACTCTGGGTCACGGTCTGATTGGACTATAGACACGCTGGGTCACGGTCTGATTGGACTATAGACACTCTGGGTCACGGTCTGATTGGACCATAGACACGCTGGGTCACGGTCTGATTGGACTATAGACACGCTGGGTCACGGTCTGATTGCACCATAGACACGCTGGGTCACGGTCTGATTGCACCATAGACACGCTGGGTCACGTTCTGATTGGACTATAGACACTCTGGGTCACGTTCTGATTGGACTATAGACACGCTGGGTCACGGTCTGATTGGACTATAGACACGCTGGGTCACGGTCTGATTGGACTATAGACACTCTGGGTCACGGTCTGATTGGACTATAGACACTCTGGGTCACGGTCTGATTGCACCATAGACACGCTGGGTCACGGTCTGATTGGACCATAGACACTCTGGGTCACGGTCTGATTGGACTATAGACACGCTGGGTCATGGTCTGATAGGACTATAGACACGCTGGGTCACGGTCTGATTGGACCATAGACACTCTGGGTCACGGTCTGATTGGACTATAGACACGCTGGGTCACGGTCTGATTGGACCATAGACACTCTGGGTCACGGTCTGATTGGACTATAGACACGCTGGGTCACGGTCTGATTGCACCATAGACACGCTGGGTCACGTTCTGATTGGACTATAGACACTCTGGGTCACGTTCTGATTGGACTATAGACACGCTGGGTCACGGTCTGATTGGACTATAGACACGCTGGGTCACGGTCTGATTGGACTATAGACACTCTGGGTCACGGTCTGATTGGACTATAGACACGCTGGGTCACGGTCTGATTGCACCATAGACACGCTGGGTCACGGTCTGATTGGACCATAGACACTCTGGGTCACGGTCTGATTGGACTATAGACACGCTGGGTCATGGTCTGATAGGACTATAGACACGGTGGGTCACGGTCTGATTGGACCATAGACACTCTGGGTCACGGTCTGATTGGACTATAGACACGCTGGGTCACGGTCTGATTGGACCATAGACACTCTGGGTCACGTTCTGATTGGAGTATAGACACGCTGGGTCACGGTCTGATTGGACTATAGACACGCTGGGTCACGGTCTGATTGGACTATAGACACTCTGGGTCACGGTCTGATTGGACTATAGACACGCTGGGTCACGGTCTGATTGCACCATAGACACGCTGGGTCACGGTCTGATTGGACTATAGACACGCTGGGTCACGGTCTGATTGCACCATAGACACGCTGGGTCACGGTCTGATTGGACTATAGACACGCTGGGTCACGGTCTGATTGCACCATAGACACGCTGGGTCACGGTCTGATTGGACTATAGACACGCTGGGTCACTGTCTGATTGGACTATAGACACGCTGGGTCACGTTCTGATTGGACTATAGACACGCTGGGTCACGGTCTGATTGGACTATAGACACGCTGGGTTACGGTCTGATTGGACCATAGACACGCTGGGTCACGGTCTGATTGGACCATAGACACGCTGGGTCACGGTCTGATTGCACCATAGACACACTGGGTCACGGTCTGATTGGACTATAGACACGCTGGGTCACGGTCTGATTGGACCATAGACACGCTGGGTCACGGTCTGATTGGACCATAGACACGCTGGGTCACGGTCTGATTGCACCATAGACACACTGGGTCACGGTCTGATTGGACTATAGACACGCTGGGTCACGTTCTGATTGGACTATAGACACGCTGGGTCACGGTCTGATTGCACCATAGACACACTGGGTCACGGTCTGATTGGACTATAGACACGCTGGGTCACGTTCTGATTGGACTATAGACACGCTGGGTCACGGTCTGTTTGATCCGCAGGTCGAGCAGGCCAAACTCGAAGAGTCGAACGCGCTGCTGGAGAAGCGCCAACTGTCTGACGAGCTCACAGGCCTTCGCGGCCGCTTAGACGATCTTCTGGCCGCACAGGCTCGCCAGCTGGACGAGGCGCGCACGTCGGCGCGCGAGCAGGCCGACTCCGAGCTGGAAGGGCTGCGTCGCCGGCTGCGCGACGCCGAAGACGAGCTGGCAGCGGCGGGCGCCAAGCTGGACCGGCTGGACGGGGAGAAGCGCAGCCTCGGCCAGAAGCTTGAGGAGGCCAGGTCGATGCTGCGGCTGCACGAGACCGAGCTGACGAGGGGACGCGACGAGCTGGCCAGCGCCGCCACCCGGGCCGCTCTGCACAGGTGCGCTGTGCTGAAGTGTTGAATATTCAGATCATCTGTTTCATCCTAGTAGTAGCTAGGCAACCGAAAGCCCCCATTCCCCATCTCCCTGCGCCGGCCCGCAGAGACCAGGCGGTGTCCGAGCTCGGCCGGGTCCGCCAGCAGCTCGAACAGGAGCGGGTCGACCGCGCCGGCGAACGGGACCGGCTGCAGTCGCAGCTGGCTGAGGCGCGTTCGCGTCTGTCAGCCGCCGAGCTGGCCGTCCAGCAAGCCGGCGAGGAGCGACTGCGGCTGGCCAGCCGGACCGAGTCGCTGATGCGCGAGCTACAGCTGGCCCGGTCGGGCGCCGAGTCGGCCGCCAGAGCGGCTCGCCAGGCGGCGGAGACGGCGGCCGGACGGGCGGCAAGACGCGAATCGGAGCTGCTCGGCCAGCTGGCAGCGCAGGAGGCGCGCCACGAGGCGGCCGTCGGCGAGATGCAGCGTCTGCTCGATCAGCACGCCGGTCTGGCTGAACGTCTGCGTCGGGAACTGCGGCGCAGCGCCGACCAGCTGGCCGGGCTGCAGGCCGCGGCCTGCCAGGAGACCGCGGAGCTGGCCGCCGAGAGGGACCAGGTGCGGGCTGCCAGGCTAATGGTCTTTGTTTTGCTTGTTGTGTCTTTGTCTTGAGATTTTTTCTTTTAAGTTTGGGTCTAGATTGGTTTTTTTCCTGTTGATGCAGCATTTGGTCATCGATCGAGTCTTTGTAGATTAGGTCTTTGTAGATTTGTGTTCGTAGCTTTCTAAGTCTTTCTAAGTTTTTAGATTTTTCCGTCTTTGTATATTCCACCTTGTCTGTACACAAAGTACTTTGTCTGTAGATTGTGTCTTTGCCCGTATATGCGGTCTTTGTTTTTTATAAGTAGATGAAAAAGACAGACTCAATGAAGATCGGGTCTTTATGTATTGTATGTCTGTAGATGTTTTAAAAGTTGTATGCTTTTGTAGATTGAGTCTTTATCCATAGATTTTATTCCTTGCGAGTAGTTTGGGTCTTTGTAGATTTTTTAGCCTGCCTATAGATTTAGCCTGCCTATAGATTTAGTCTGCCTATAGATTAAGCCTGCCTATAGATTTAGCCTGCCTATAGATTTAGTCTGCCTATAGATTTAGCCTGCGTATAGATTTTAGTCTCTGTTTGGAGTCGATGCTACGAGTACAAGCTGAGCTTGGTTTCGACAACAAGATGTAGCTTAATCATTAAAATCATAATTTAATTTCGAAACTAATTGACGGATTATAATTGTACCTGCCCGCTCCCCACTCCCAGGCGGCTGAGCGGCTGGAACGATGCCAGGCTCGCCTGCGCGACGCCGAGAAGCAGCTGGCCGGGCACACCAAGGCCGAGGCGGAGCTGCGCGAGCGGGTGCGCCAGCTGACCAGCCAGCAGCAGGACCAGAGCCGCGGCACCTTGCAGCTGCTGGCCGGGCACACGGCGCTGCAACGGGAGCGGGACCTGCTCGCCAAGGAGGCCGACTTTCTGCGCCATCAGATGCAGGCCGGCGGCGGCGGCGGCGGCGGCGGCGGCGGAGGCAGCAGTGGTGGCGTTGCTGTGATGGCTGCTGCGTCCGGTTGAGTCGCTCTGACTTATTCTTCGTCTGTCCGTCTTTCTGCCGGCTCTTTCGCTCTGTCCGTCTCTCTGCTTCTATTGCTTTTTCTTGACTCTTGTCTTTGACGTTTCGATGTCCTGGCATGCCTGGATGCAGATGCATTGCACGGTTGCACCGGAAAGCTAGGACTTGTTCAGGCATCTTTTCTATTGGTATACTGTTTCGCTATTTCATTTCGGGGTGCGTATTTCGTAAAAATTTCTGCCATTTTAGCGTAAAATATCAAGGCAGAATTATTTTTTGTTTTGATTGTTTCCGTATGCAGGGCATATCTTTCGTATTGGCCGACGCCTCGCCAAGTTCACTTCTTTGCTTGCTATTTATTATTCTTATCGGATGTAAACAGCTACGCTATTCTTGGAAAGTACTATCCTTGATTTTGTTTTGTTGCTAGTTGGAATTTTTTGCCTTGTTGTCCAGTCAAAACTTATGCTAATTTTGTATAATTTCCGTTTTGCAACATTCCACTGTACTTATATATCTGCGGTTGCGATTTTAAATTCACTTAGCTAAAGAATAGGTTTTGATACATGCCTGCTAGTTTTTTAATTGTTTTTTTATTGTACTGATGCACGCAAATTTTTATGTCTATTTAAATGTCTATGTCTATTATTTATGTCTATTAAAATTAACACTTAAGTTTAATTGTATTTTCGAATATTGCACCTGGCTTTTGCGGTTATTGAAAATTATAAAATCTAGCAGTAAACATGTAGCCAAGTGCAGTGCAGCGGCTTAAAAGCTACGCTTGTTTTATCGAATAAGCTTTATATTGTATTTATTTGATTCGCAATTGTGGTTACTGAATGAGCAGCAAAGTGAACTATCATACTACACGTGAAAAGGCTGCGATTAGCTAATGGATTAACATTTTTCATCGGGGGCCCGCAGGCGGAGTGAGAACAATAACCACAGCAGAAGTCATTAATTTAACATGAGGAGATTATCGTATAAATTTATTTCAGGCACCAGAAGAACCTGACATATTTCCCCGTACTAAGAATTGGTGGAAATCATGAACAGACACTAATTTGAATTAGATTGCTATATCAGGCACTGCTTAAGTCCTGCCATCTAATGCAAGTTCATACAACATTTTGCTCCTAAAGCTTACACTTTTAACATGTTTAAGCTGTTTTTTACATGCATGAAGATTTTTACTTGAGTGTTAAATTTTATCGTATTGAATCAAACATAAAACAGCGAATTTTTTACAGCTTTTAATTGCATAAATGTTGTTGTAACGCTTGATGCCCAAACAAATTTCTATGAACTCTGTTTAACTTGCATTTCCGTGTATAATTTTTTTAAATATGCAAAACGCACAATCATCGATGAAGCAACCACTCTTTACAGTTTGGAAACTGCACTACTTCAAATTTTTTTATTCAGTTGTACTTCCAACTTAAATCAGAGATTGACATCTTGTAATGTACATGTAAATTATTATTCGGTAATCTTTGGATGCCTTGAGTTATAATTTGCGGTAATTTTATATATATCATATTCATTATAAATTTGTGTAATTTTTTTCTATCTTCTTTCGTATCTCTGAATGTGAAAATTTTCTCTTATAGATTATAGCTTAATCCTAATTAATCAATAACCTATCAAATATAAATTAAAAATGAGCACTAGGCCTAATTTTATATAGAGCCTAAAATTATTTACATGGAAATCCTAAAACACTTGATTTTTTTCAATTATTTTGTTTTCGTAGTAAGAAACAACATAAAGCTTTTATATCTATTTATGGATTAATTTATATATATCTACTTGATTGTGAAAACAGATATCTTTGAATTCTGATATTTTTACTAAGAATACTAAATAGTACTAAGTGAAAAATAAAGCCTATACGGTTGCATGTGTAATAGCATTCAAACGCTGCTGATTAGAAAAAAACTAGGATGGCTAAAAAGTTGCTACAAGCTTGGCCGTATCATTTTTTTTCAATATTACATAGGGCTTTTATTTATCATTTTTATCAAATTTTAAAGCTTTTTCCCTTTTTAAAGTTTTGAAGAATAATTTATAGGTGCAGAAATAAAGCTAAAGTAATTAATTTTTTTTATCTGCATAAATTCAGGGATATTTTATTTTATGTAACTTAAGGTTAATCTAAGAGATGAACTTTTAATGCAATTTTCTATCTTCTGAACAAAATTTAGTAAGAAAGCCGTTTTAATTGGCCAGCATTTAACTTGAGAAAAGCATCGGTGCCGAAATTAATTGTTGTTATAATTTTACATTTGAAGTTGCTAAAATTTCAGCTGGGCATGCCTGGGTCACGTGACTACTCGCCGGTTCACGTGACCGTAGACGCTAACACTCCGGTGCACGTGCACCGTTTGCAGAAGCAGTGCCGTCCCAGCGCGCAGGCTGTCACGGAGCGTCTGGCGCGACCACGTCATCGAACTGGCGCTGAGGGAAAATCTTCGGCCCCGTCGTCGGCGTCTGCACAGCGTCGAAAGTCGAAATCGCCGCCGAAGTCGCCCGGACCCTGGATACCGCCGCCGGCAAAGAGCAGCAAAGGCAACAGAGTGAGTGTAGCAGACTGCGAATCGTGCTAATGGGAATTCGATAAAATGTGCAAACTAGGAATTTCTAGGACTTCACATTTAGTCTTAAATTCTTTGAGCGAAATATTTTTTAATCTTTTTCAAAAGCGCGATTTGAAATCTATCGAAGTTTCTAGATTAATATTTTTACTTTTTATGTGAAGTGGATCTAAAAATCTTATTATACTACTCATTTTAACAGCTGAAGTAGTAAAACCGTTTGTTTTTTAGCATTTGCTAAGTAAACCGTCTCCGAAGCTGTGAAATTTCCCGCCAATTTCAGGTGGCGTTCGACAGCTGGACTAAAACCAGCTTTCACGCCTGTCCATCTACTCGAGTAGGTATTCCTTCTTCTAGAGGCGTTGTCTATGCTGCTGTGTGTGCTTTCATGCCTAGATCATTCCCATTTTAATTTATAATCATTACCTTTTCTGCCTATTTGCAATTGCAACAGCTACTATTTGTAAGTCAGTTCAGCGCTTTCATCAATGCTAATCAATCACTGTTTACTCCCTTTTAATTATATGATTATTCACTTTTAATTCCAACCAATGTACTTATATATCGACGAGTTATTGGAGCAGTTTATATACGTAATAAGCACGCGTCATCATTTGTGCCTATTAGTGCATAGTTACTATCGCCCTTTACCCAAATTAATGTGTTAATGAGAGTCAGACAGGCGGGTCACAGCCACCTCCCGTCGAAGCTGCCACGTTGCGAGCCACTTCAGCCAGCCTCGGGCTGACCGCCTCGAAGCCAGCAAGGAGGCGTGCGCGCACAGGCTGGCAACGCGCCGGCTTCGGCCAGGCTGGTCCGGCCGTCTAGTCGGGCGGCCAGCAGGCCGGCCACCAGAGAGTCGCCGGCGCCCGACACGCTGACGATGCCGCCGGGCGGGCCAGGCAGCGCCGAGCAGTGCAGCGGCCCCTGGCCGGCCCACAGCCGGTCGGCCCGGCCGGGCACCAGCAGCAGGCCGGCCGCGCCCAGCTTCACGGCCAGCGAGCCGGCCAGCCCGGCCGACATCAGGCGCCGGCAGGCAGCCAGGGCGCGGCGCGGATTCTGCAGCTCGGCTTCGTCTTCGACTTGCTTCTCGGCCGCCGCCGCCGCCAGTAGCCGCTGCAGAGCCGCCAGCTCGTGCAAATTCGGGGTGGCCCAGTCGCACAGCGGGGATTCTTGCCCGTAGCTCCCCAGCTCCATCAGCTTGGCCGCCTTGTGCGAGTCGGTTGGCTCGAACCAGAACTCGGCGCCCCGCTGTCTGGCCAGCCGACGCGCCGTTGCCACGGTCTCGGACGGGCAGTTGGCGTCGCAGCAGACCACGCTGGCGTTGTCGAAGGCGCCGGCCGTCTCGCTGGCCTCCAGGTAGTCGGCGTCGATGGCCCGGTGGATGTCCATGTCCGCTACGCCGAAGAGCAGCGAGCCGTCTGATCTGAGCGACAGCGCGTAGGCGGCGGACCTGGCGGGCTCGCCGACCAGCCGCACCCGCGACCAGTCCAGGTGCGGGCAGAGCCGCCTGTGCAGCTCGGCTGTCCGGTCGCGCCCGAGCGCCGACAGCAGCACCGGCTGGTGGCCGCACCTGGCCAACGCGTCGGCGATGTTGCGCCCGACACCGCCGCTAGTCAGCACGATGCGGCCCGCGTGCGTCGCCTCCGATGGAAAACCGCCGGCTGGCGCTGCCGCCGCCTCCTCCAGACGGGCGGTCAGGTCGAGATTGCAGCCGCCGATGATGACGGCGCGACTCCGCGGTGTCGGCGCAGCAGCCGCACTTTGAGGGTGCGGGAGATGAGAGGGTGGAGCTGCTGGTCGGAGAGCTCCAGTTCCTAAGGAGCTACTCGTAAATTCCCCAATTCCCCTTGATCCACTCAGGGATCACTAAGAGATGTTGACACAAACAAATGGTCTGGAAAATTTGCGCGTATGCAAAAAAGCGAACAGCAAAACGTTGCCCTGATTCAGCCCGGTATCTTGCGGCCTCCTCACTGGTCCTTGAGTTTATTTGGGATTTAGTATTAACGCTAGCCTAAATGTGAAAGCTACAAGAAATGTCAGTTCAATCATTACTTGCTTCCCGGTAACGGTTTCGCTGACGACGCGCTCTCCGTTCCTGACGCCTCCGAGCTCATCAGCTCGCTGAACGCCTTGGCGATCTGCGCGCCAACGTCGGCGTTTCGTTTCACCAGCGCCACGTTGGCTCGGAGACTCTCGCCGCCGGTCAGCCGGCTGATCCGGTCCAGCAAGAACGGCGTGACCGCCCGGCCGCGCACGCCGAGTCGTTCAGCTTCGTCCAGAGCGGCGCAAATTGCCGCGTCAACGGCGGCGCCGAATTCGCCGAATTCCTGAGCGATCGGGACGGCCAGCAGGAAGCCGGGACCGTCCAGTGCGCGCAGACCCGCCAGCACTTGGGCGCATTCGGCGATGCTGCGGAGTGTGCACGGCGACTTGTGGCCGCTGTTCGGCGTGTAGAATGCGGGAAATTCGGCCTCTTCGAACTTTCCCGGCTGCGTTTCGCCTAGCAACAGGGTAGCAACGCCTACGCCTTGCGTTTCCAACGCTTCTAATGTGCGACCAACGTCTAGGAAGGCTTTGACTCCGGCGCAAACTGTCATGACTGGCGTGCGGCCCAGCTGGGTCAGGTCGGCGCTCACGTCCAGGCTGTCTTGGCCCTGTCTGAGGCGGCGTTTGGGGGTACCCTGGCTTAGTGATTTATATTTGCAGCTCTGTATGCACAGCCCTGTCAGTCAGCCACTCACCCTGTCAGTCAGTCAGTCAGTCAGTCAGTCAGCCACTCACCCTGTCAGTCAGTCAGTCAGTCATCAGCCACTCACCCTGTCAGTCAGTCAGTCAGTCATCAGCCACTCACCCTGTCAGTCAGTCAGTCAGTCAGTCAGTCAGTCAGTCAGTCAGTCAGTCAGTCAGTCAGTCAGTCAGTCAGCCTCTCACCCTGTCAGTCAGTCAGTCAGTCAGCCACTCACCCTGTCAGTCAGTCAGTCAGTCCCCAGCTACCCACAGCCCACCTGTGCACTCCGCCGATGCCGCCAGTGACAAAAACCGGCACCCCGGCCAGCCTGGCAGCCACCAGAGTGGCGCTGACCGTCGTGCCGCCGTTGAGTCGACGCGCCATGGCAATCGGCAGGTCCCTCGTCGAGCACTTGACGGCGCTGTCGTCGCTGCCGAGGGCCGCGATCTCCGCTTGGCTCAGGCCGACCACCAGGCGGCCGCCGAGCAGGCCGACAGTGGCCGGCCACGGCGCCCCTGGATCGGACAATCCGTTCCGCTTCCAGCGCCGTGTCGACGTTGGTTTGGCCGCGGCATGCCGCTAGTGAAGATGGTCGACTCCAGTGCGACAACTGCGCCGCCAGAGGACACGGCCGCTCGGACCTCCTCGGAGACTCGGAGGCCTCCACGGCACAGTTTGGACAGCATAACCGCCGGCTAACTTCCGGTTCAGCTTTAACCCGCTTGATCAGGCGCTCCTGTGTTTCGAACTGCAGGCTGCCTTTGGCCTCTTCCAGGGGTTTCGTTCTGGCCCCAGGCCGTGCAGCCTTTTAGGCCGCGTTCTTATCTTGTCACTTCGCTAAATCGCTTATCACCCTCTCTCTCTCTCTCTGACTTGTCTCTAATTAGTCCGTGTCACCTGCCTGACTGTTTAGATTAAGCAAGCTAAAGTAACGTCATTTGTAGGCGCCTTGCATTCTGCGCAACTGTCTGTATTTTATAGTAAATGCAGTATAGAGTGGCTATTCTACTTAATTCTAAAGATACGCATATGCATCGCATAGTGCTTGATTAGTGACAGATGGATGTTTTTCGCAATCGCAGTTTAATGTTGTTCAAATTACTTTCTATTTGATTATCTAAATTTTATTGACTACCTAGCGCATAGATCTAAAATAGAAATCAAACGTTTACACACTCAACTAAACCATCACCCATGTGAGTTCACTCGGTTCACTTGCCGCCTGGAACCCTCAGTACGAGCCAAGCCGAACGCGAAATCGACGACTTGGACGACTATGAGGGCCGGGTGAGTCGCTAATTAGCGAAGTTGGCAAGCTCAAGTCGG